>WSFP011500430.1:0-13913 GCA_009831015.1 Picea engelmannii | reverse complement strand
CTCCATCTCAATTCCCCTAGGGTCATCGAGATTCCCCCCTTATGTAGGATTTCTCCTTCACTAAAGCGAGGGGAGGGTTTATCTAAGGTGACAGTGGGTAGAATTTTCCATAGTTATTGCCATCTCGTGGATTAGATCGGGATTTTCCCAACCTATAGATTATATGGAAAAAGTCCCGATGAACATGATTACAATTCAACGGTGGAAATTCAATGGAGACCGAGATCGGACGGTGGTTGAACGTTGAGGACCAGTGAACAAATCACATGCAATAGAAGAAGATTGAGACCAATTTTCATGAAGGTTTTTGTAGCCTGATTTGAAGAAGAATCGATGGCCCTAGAGTTGACTTGATGAATACAATTTGGTTGAGAATAAATGCTTAGTGAATGAGCTCAAATGTATATAATAATTTTATTATTGTGTTGAAGGGAAGTGGTGTGATGGAGGTGTGAAGTGTGAAGGAAGAATTGTGTGAAAGGTGAAGAGTTTGGAGGTTCTCGGGAGGGATAACGAGTGCGTGAGGGTGGCTAGGAGGTGCAAGGTCCAAGGAATATTTGATTTCATGAAGAATGTAAGATGGTGGAGAGTGTTGGAACAATAGAGACAAAGCAACAGATTTGTGCAAGTGAAAGCTTGAAGAAATTAGTCAATTTGAAACTATTGACAACTGAGGGGATTGGTGTCTCTTGCAGGTTGGTTCCTACAAATTCTGCAGCTGTGGGTTGGTTCCTATAAGATTAGCTGAGTTGGTTCTCAACTAAGGGGATTGGTGTCTCCTGTAGGTTGTTGTCTGCAAACATTATTGTTGAGTTGGTGTTCATCCAAGGGGATTGGTGAGTCCTGCAGGTTGGTGCCTCCAAAAATTGTTGTTGAGTTGGTGCTCAGTCAAGAAGATTGGTGTCTCCTGTGGATTGGTGCTTGCAAGCATTATAATAGTAGGTTGGTTTCTACCAAATTTTCATAAAGAAAATTTTGGGGTTTTCTTCCATTTGGGTTTCCACGTTAACATATGTATACTATGCTATGGTGTTGATTTTCTACATCTGATCATACAATGACTAATTAAAATGGTAAAGAAAAAAATGGTAAAATTTGTTTAATATTGATTCACCCCTCTCTCAGTATTAGAGTTTATATCCTAAATATAAGGAGGGCATATTTACTACTATAAATTCCATTATAACAAAGTGATTTTAGATCAGTTATATGCATGGAAAAGTGTGCCTTAAGAACTGTAACTTCTTGTTATTGAAGTAAACTTGTTGGTATCTTTTCCCTTAAGATGCCTAATAATTTTCATTGAAGTGAAGTGAAGTAATTGTTGTTGTTCATTGCTATAACTATATATTTCAAATCACCCCTAAGGTTGAAACCTCTCGAGGATTAGATCCACGAAACATTTGTTGAGAGGTGAAATTTATGAATTTGCAATAAAATTCATATCCACAAATTTCTACATGGTATTAGACCTGTTTTGACTAAGATTTATCTCTTGGTGAAGAGTGAACTAGATGTTTTAGTTTTTTTGTACCTAGGAAAGGTGCTTGACATGTGATAGGTTGATTGGGTGTGAAACCTTGAGATGCTTGGGGCTAGCGTTGGAACCCTTGAAGGGTACATCTACTTCATTTGTTGTTGATTTCTTGTTTTGAGGTGAGATTCAAATTTTCAAGATGATGACTCTCGATCTTATAGAGTGTGATAGGTTGGATGGTGCTTCCAATTTCATACCCCGGAAGCTTATGCTATAGATGCTTATGGAGGAACTCAAAATTTGGGAGCATGTTGAGAAAGAGAGAGAGGCACCTACCAATATGATGAAGTTGGACACCCATAACAAGGAGGCCAAGGAAAAGTGAATCATCCTTGATTCACTGAAAGATCACTTCATCCCTCACATTCCAAACAAGACATCCAACCAGAGATGTTTGATGCTTTGGTTTGTTCATTTCAAATTTCTTGTGTTTCTCGATAGATGATCTTGCGAAACAAGATTCCATCCATATTCATAAGAAAGATAGATACACTGATGATATATTTGGTCAAAATCACAAAGTTGAGAGATTAATTGGTTGTCATAGGAACATAAATGGAGGATAACGATCCATATTATTTTGAGAACAACATGAAGGAAGAAATATAACAGATACATAACAGGGAAATACACATAGATATTGCAAGGAACATAGTAATACAGTAAAACTCAGATTCTATTAATGACTGTTTGGAATACAAAAGACTGTAAAATGCAAAGCACACAAGCTAGCTAGAATGGTGGTAGTTTATCTATGTAGAGAGATGTGTCGGTTATGCTCATTCTCAAGAAGTTGATTACAATGAAGCTCCAAAGGTATTTTTAACATAAAGAATAAATGAGAAAACCCTAAACATCCAAAAACCTAACCCTGGAAGATGAAACACCAAAAGGTTTGTGGGCCCTAATGGGGGTAGTTGATAGGTCAACTTACCAAGGGAATAACTTTTGCATACAATCTCCATTTTGGGCACTCGATACCTCATCAGAAAGGTATAAAAGATTAGTACACATTCTAAATGGCCCAATACATCCCAATAAAATTTTACTAGGCGCTTCCACGTCAAAAAAACGTCGTTTAGGGCCTCAAAATGGCCCTGTAAGTTTGGGACCTGAAAAACTATAGAAAAACTACCAAGATGGAAATTGTAATTTGAGCGGTAGAATAGGTGGGCAACCGCTAATGTCCACCTGGATCATTCCTCCCCCATTAGGAAGCAATGGTATCCATTGCATCAATTTTCTCCATCATATGGGGAAATTTCTGCTGAATCTGACTCTTGGTGAACCACTTGACCTGATGAAGAAATTTCTACTGAATCTGACTCCTGGTGAACCACTTGACCTGATGAAGAAATTTCCCTGCTTTGACGACCTAATAGAGTTGGATGTTTTGTTGGCGAGTGCCCTTTGTCTTAGTATACATGATCTGATCAATTATTTCATGTTCAATGCAGTCAGGATTGATTTATGTAGGGTCCAAGTGCTTGAACCCATCTGAAGTGTCCAAGAGAGGTGGAAAATATGGTCAAAGCAGTTCCACATTAAATATCGGGTGTAAGGCAAGGAAAGGAGGAATAATCAATTCAAAATAATTCTCACCCATAGCCTTGATGATGGTGTAAGGCTCGTATTGGACTGGGCGTATCTTCCGATGGGGTCCAATGAGGTGCTCTTTCTGCAAATACAACCATACCTTATCTCCCACCAAAACTTGTGTGATACCCGATGCTAATTGTGGCATTGCTTGTAATTGGCATTAACTTTCTGCAAAATATCATGAATTTGTTTTTGGATGTGTTGGATTCTCTCAACGAATTTGGTTGCTCAATCAACCTCAATCTGAGCATGGGAGGATTCTTCTTATGCATCTACAATTGGCAGAGCTACATCTATGGGGGTTAATGGCTAGAACCCCAAGCACACCTAAAAAGGGTTGTGTCCAATAGAGTTGTGGAGGTATTTGTTATAGCTACGTTGAACATAAGGAAGGATTTCATCCCATTTGCATGGATGCTTGGAATTGTACATCCTCAGGATATGGACAATCATCCTATTGACTATCTCTGTTTTTCCATCAGTATGTGGGTGGAAGGCAGTCGATTTGGTCATCTTGGTGTCCATCATTGACCATAGTCTAGAACAAAAAGTGCTCAGGAACCTACTATCTTGATTTTGGATAATGGTTCATGGGAGCCCAAAATGAACCCAAACATGTTCAAATAAGATCTTGGCAGTTGCCTCGATTGTGATGCTTGTCTTACAAGGTGCCAAAACTACCATCTTATAAAATCGATCAATTACCACAAAGACACAATCGTTCCCATGCTTGGTTGAAGGAAGACCGGACATGTAATCCATGGAGATGGACTCCCAAGGCCTATCTGGAGTATGAAGAGGAGTGTATAGTCCCTATTTCTTGATGGCGGGCTTGATAATGGCCCAGGCAGTACAAGATCTGATGTACTTGCATAAATATTGTCAAAGCTTCGACCAATAAAAATGATTTTGCAGTACTACCATTGTTTTTTCCACAACAAAATGGCTTGCTTCCTCATTGTAATGATCTTCCCAAATTAGCTTTGCACACTTGCTTGAAGGAACAAAGAGATGGTTCAGATGGCATATCAATCCATCCTAGAGATGAAAGTCTCGAATTGTTTTTCCTGCACACAATGGATGATAGGTAGCAGCGAATTCAGAGTGATTATTGTATAATTGTGGTTACCTGGATGTCTCATGCCCACAAGAGTTAAGAATTGTGGTAAACACCACAACCGGGGGTTGTCTGAGGGAATTTGTGTCATGGTTAATGTTTCCTTTCTTATACTTGATGTTCAAGTGGAATTTTTGCAAGTGTGTAGACCACTTATGATGGCGGTCATTCTGTAAATTTCCTTGTGTCTACATGAATTGTAGAGGCCTATGATCAATGTGGATGATCGTTTCCTTCCCCAGATTGTAATGCTTCCACTGTCGACATGTCTACACAATGGAGTACATCTATTTGTTGTAGGTGGGGTATCTACAAACAACATTATATAATGTTTCATTGTGATATTCCATCAGGTGCCCATGCTGAGTGAGGACTGCACAGATAGCATAATCTGGAGCATTTGTCTCAATCGCAAATGGGGCTATTGCAAGTTTGGAAGAATAAGGATTGGTGCTGAGTAAAGGAGAAATTTAAAATCCTTGAATGCTTAATGTTGGGACGCAACCCACACAATTTTTTTCTTCCCTCCACCCTTGATCACCTGACCTAGGGCCCAAGCAATATGAGAGAACCCCAACACAAACCTGTAGTGGAAGTTGGCAAGGCCCAAGAAGTTGTGGAGCTCGGTCATTGTCTTCGGGGTCGGCCAATTGTGTATAATCCAGATTTTATGAGAAAAACGAAATTAATATAGATTATTGTTGAAATGTTCTTAACACAGAATAACATATATACAGTAAAACTGGTTTCTATTCAATAAAGAAATAAGCTTAAACTATAAAATGCAATGGAAAACAAGCTTGCTAGAATGGTGGCGGCTTATCTATGAGAAGAGATGTGACGGTTGCACTCATTCACAAGAAGATGATTACAATGAGGCTCTAAAGGCCTTTTTACAATAAACAAAAATTTCAAAAACCCTAGATATCCAAAAACCTAATCCTAGGATATGAAATGCCAAAAGTCATGTGGACCGTGTTTGGGTAAGTTAGTACATCAACTTCCCGGGGTTATAACTTTTGCATACGATATTCGTTTTAGGTGCACGATAGCCTGTTGGAAAGGTTTATCCGAGGACTACACATTTTTCTATTAGAATCTAACTTCTCTTTTAGTTTGATTGTGGCTAGCCCTAAAAACGTTGTTTAGGGCCTCAAAACGACATCAGAAGTCAGGGACCCGAAAACTAGGAAAAAATTGCCAAACTGGAAAAATGCCAAAATGAGCCAGTTGGAATAGGTGGGAGGCCACTGGAATCCATATGGATCAATCCTACGGCCTTAGGAATCAATGGTATCCATTGTGTTGAGTTCCCCCATCATATGAGGAGATTTCTATTGAATTTAGCCCCGGGTGAGCCACTTGCCTTGGTGGAGTAGCTGCCCTGCTTTGACAACTCGATAAAGCTGAATCATTTGTTGGTGAGTGAACTTGACCTGTTTGTCCTCAATATTATCACTGGATACCTGTTGTATGTAGTCAGGGTTGAGCTCTGTTGGTGTCAGTTGTTATGCTACCTCTGAGGTGTCCAATAATGGTGGGAAATAAGGTCCAAGGAGATCCATGTTGAACATTGGGTGCAGGCCAATGAAAGGAGGAATGTTGAGCTCAAAATAATTATCACCCACAACCTTGGTGATGGTGTATGACCCATAAAATCATGGGCGAAGATTTCGATGGGATCCTGTAAGGCATTTTTTCTGCAAGTGCAACCAAACTTTGTCGCCCACCTGAAACTTATGTGGCACCCATTGTTGATCATGACATTGCTTGTACTTGTCATTGGACTTTTGTAGGATATATTGAACATGTTGGAGGATGTGTTGGATCCACTCAATGACTGGGTGGATTTTTCAGCTTCAGTTGGAATAGGAGATGAGTTGTTGGAGGTGACCGCAAAGGGGTAGTGCAACATCTATGGGACCCAATGGTTGGAATCCCAACCCCACCTGAAAGGGGTTGTGGCCGGTTGAGCTATGTAGGGCTCAGTTGTAGCTATGTTGGACATATGGAAGACTCTCATCCCATGTGTGAGGGTGCTTGGAATTATACATGCGTAGGATATGCATGATCATTGAATTTACAACCTCAGTTTGGCCATCTATCTGGGGGTGGAAGGCCATGGATTTGGTGAGCTTGGTGTCCAGCAGTGACCAGAGGCTCAACCAGAATGTGCTGAGAAATCGACTGAACCAATATGAGACAATGGTTTGTGAGATTCCAAAATGTACCTAGACTCATTCAAATAAGAGCTTGGAAGTGGCCTCTACTGTGATGCTCTTCTTGCTGGTGGCCAGAATCACCATCTTAGAAAATAAATCAACAACCACAAAAAATAGTCATTTCCCCACTTGGTGGACAGGAGGCCCAACATGTAGTCCATTGAGATGGATTCCCATGGTCTATCAAGAGTAGGCATTGGGGTTTACATGCCCTATTTTTTAGTGGTCGGTTTGGCAATAACATAGGCAGTGAAGGACCTGATATACTTGCTTACCTCCTGTTGGAGTTTCGGCCAATAGAAATGTTTCAGCAACATTTCCACTATATTTTTGACGCTGAAGTGTCCTGCCACCCGATTGTAGTGGGCTTCCTAGATCAGCTTCACTCGCTCGCTTGATGGAACACAGATATGGCCCAGACGACATAGCACCCCATCCTGAAGATGTAAATTAGCGAAAAATGAATTTGCGCCCAACATTTGGTAGGCGGTGGCGAAGTCTGAGTCTATCTCATAGAGTTGGGGCCATCAAGAGGTATCATGGCCACAAGAGTCTAGCACCGTGGTGAGTGTCACGATTGGCGGTCTGCTAAGGCAATCAATGATACAGTTGGTGTTTCATGTTTTATACTTGATGTTGAGGTGGATTTGGCTAAAGTATGTGGACCACTTCTGATGGCGGACATTATGCAATTTGTCTTGTGTCTGCATGAACTGTAGTGGCTTATGATCAATGTTGATGACTGTCTCCTTCCCAAGAATGTAATTTCTCCACTGGCAGCAGGCTTGCACAATGTAGTACATTTATTTGTTGTAATTCGGGTACTTACGAACAACATCTGATAGTGTCTCACTATGATAGGCCATGAGGTGGTTGTGCTGAGTGAGAAGGATGCCCACAACATAGTCTGAAGCATCTGTATCGATCTCGAAGGGATGTTATAGGTCTGGTAGTGAAAGTAGTGGGGTTGAGGACAATCGCTTCTTCAAATCATCAAACACTTGTTGTTGGGACCGACCCCACACAAATTCCGCCTTACCACCACCCCTGGTTACTTGGATGAGGGCCCATGCAATATGGGATAATCCAAACACGAACCTACGGTAGAAATTGACAAGGCCCAAGAAGCTCCGAAGCTCAGTGAGTGTGGTTGGGGCTTGCTAGTCACAGATGAATTGGATCTTGGTTGGATCCATATGTACGCCATGTTGATAACTGATGTAGCCTAGGTAATGGACCCTGTCCATGCCGAAGGAACATTTTTCCAAGTTGGTGTATAGCTTGTGTTGCTACAGTTTGTGCAGAACCTGTCGAATATGTTGTAAGTGTTCTGCCCAAGTCTTGATGTAAATGAGAATGTCATCCAGATACACCACTACAAAAGTATCGGTGAATGGTCACAGGATATCGTCCATCATCCTCATGAAAGTGGTTGGAGCATTTTTCAAACCAAAGGGCATGACCAACCATTCAAAAAGACCTTCCTTTGACTTGAAGGCGGTCTTCCATACATATATATGTTTTATCGGGACCTGGTGATAGCCAGACTTCAGATCAATCTTACTGAAGTATTTGGTCTCCGTGAGTTGATCAAGGAGGTCATTGATTCAAGGAATCGGGTACCAGTTTATGACTGTGATTTTATTTAGGGCCCGATAATCAATGCAGAGTCACCAAGTTCCATCTTTCTTTTTTTCCAGCATGATTGAGCTCCCGCAAGGTGATGAGATGGGATGGATGTGCCCCTTGTGGATCAGTTCTTGGATCCATCGCTTGATATCCTCATTCTCTAACAAAGAGAAGTGATAGACTGGCCCATTGGGAAACAATGTGTCAGGGGTCAGATCGATGGGGTGCTTGACCTGATAGTGCAGAGGTACCCCGATAGGTGAGGAGAAGATATCCAAGTATTCTTCCATGACCTTATCCACTTGCTTCTGCTATGTGCAGAGGTCGGTCATGGAGACCCTATATGTGGTTGCGATCTTTCGCTCATTCTGAGAGTGAATCACGAAGAAGACAAACTTCCTCGTCTAAGAGATGACCTTCCTTCATTGCTTGGCAAAGATCAAGGAAATAACACTAGGTGGGACTGCCTCGGGTATCCTATACAATTTCTTGTTCAAAGTAATAATAACACTGCAAGGCCTAGATTCATATACAACATGGTGTTTACATAAATATGGTTGGCCCAAAATAACATTACAAACTTTGAGATGGGAAACATCATACAATACCTCGTCTTTGAAGGGATTGATGTCGTATGACAGGCGACATTGTTGGCTGACGCGGATGTCTCTTCCTTGGCGAAGCCATCCGATGGTGTAGGGATGTGAGCGTGGCGTTGTTGGCAGGGCAAGTCGCTTGACAAACTCTATTGAGATGAGTTTATTCTGGCTACCGCTATCAACGATGAAGTGCAACGGGGTACCACTTCTCGGTATCTTTATTTTTCTTTCCGGTGTCCTTCTTTCCTTGCGGCTGGACTAGTTGTCCTGAGGTGGTCCGTATTTTCTCTATCCTTTTTTCTACGAGTTGGGGCCACCCTTTCCTGGATTTTGTTGTGAGGGGTTCCCAGGTCCAAATTGTCATGTCTTTTGTTTGAGCTTCTGCTAGATTTTGACGTCATATTGGTACGCCTCACCCAAGGATGAGATGTCCAGAAACTCCATTTCGGCCTGATTGTATCTATGTAGACCACCATGATACTTGAGCACCAGATGTCGTTCAAAATATTTGATACCCATTTTGGTGCCCAAGGTATGGAAGATATTTGTGAACTCGGGCATTGCTTGGTCTCTTTCCTACTGTAGTGTGGTCCATTTTGTGTACATGTCATCATAACTGCCAACATGGTAGTATTTTTCCTTAATAACATCCCTGAAGGACTCCCAGGTGACCGTGACTGTAAATAATGATGGTTCCTTTGTTTCCTTCTGCTCACGAAAAGTTTCCCACCAATATTTGACATGGGAAACGACTTTGAGGAGCGCAAAAGTAATCTTTTCTCTATTCGAGAAGTTATGGACAGATAAATACCCTTCTAGCAGATTCAACCATTTTTATACAACATCGACGTCTATCTAACCTTCAAATATAGGAATATCGAAGTTGATTTGTACCTTGAAGGGGTCGATGCCTTTGTTTGAGGAAGATGTGTCGTTTATTGGTAGCCGCCAAAGGATTTGTGAAAAACTATCCATCATCTCGTTCCTATGTTCCATGAGGGCTTCCTCAAGCAACATTTTGAAGGGATCTTGTGTCCTGTATTATTTCTTTTCTCCTTCCATGAGAGGTCGCTTGGGCATGCAAGATATTTTTTCCTCAAGAGAAACAAGCTTGAAACCCAATTCTTTGTACCCCGACCTTGTTGGGGACATGCATTAAGAAGGACAAGGAGCAGACCGCTTTGATACCACTAATCCATATTTTATGAGCAGAATGAAATGAATACATATTATTTTCAAAATATGCTTAACACAGAATAACATATATACATTAAAATTGATTTATATTCAATAAGAAAATAAGTTGAAATTGTAAAATGCAGCAAAAACCAAGCTTATTAGAATGGTGGCGACTTATCTCTGAGAAGAGATGTGACAGTTGCGCTCATTCGAAAGAAGATGATTACAATGAGGATCTGAAGGCCTTTTTACAATAAACATGAATTTCAAAAACCATAGACATCCAAAAACCTAACCCTAGGAAATGAAGCGCCAAAATTCATGTGGGCCCCATTTGGGTAAGTTAGTACATCAACTTCCCGGGGTCGTAAATTTTGCATACGATCTCCGTTTTAGGTGCACTATTGCCTGTTGGAAATTTTTATTCGAGGACTACACATGTTGTCGTCAAAATCTAGATCCATCTTCATTCTAACTGTGGCAAGCCCTAAAAACATTTTTTAGGGCCTCAAAACGACCCCAAAAGTCAGGGACCCAAAAACTAGGAAAAAGTTGCCAAAGTGGAAAAATGCCAAATGAGCCAGTTGGAATAGGTGGGAGGCCACCGACATCCATATGGATCAGTGGATGAATTTTATCTTGGATGGATCCAAATGCACATCCTATTCATCCATGATGTATCTCAAAAATTGGATTCTCTTTATGCCAAAGGAACACTTCTCCAAATTGGCATATAACTTGTGTTGTCACAAGGTGCCCAAGACTTGTTGAATATGCTTCAAATGTTCCTCCCAAGTTTTGTTGAAGATGAGTATGTGATCCAGATACACGACCACAAAGGAGTTTATGAATGCCCAAAATATGTCATCCATCATTTGCATGAATGTGGTCGGGGCATTAGTGAAGCTGAAAGGCATGACCAACCACTCGAAGATACATTCATTAGACTTGAAGGTTATCTTCCATACATTAGTTTTCTCAATCGAGACCTCTTGTGGTATCTTTCCTTCAGATCAATCTTATTGAAAAACTTGGCTCCCTTGAGTTGATTGAGAAGATCATCAATCCGGGGGATTGGGTACCGGTTATTAATTGTGATCTTATTCAAGGCTCTATAATCAATACAAAGTCTCCATGTCCCATTCTTCTTCTATACCAAAACAATTAGGCTCCCGCAAGGTGAGAAGCTTGGTCTGATGTGACCCTTCATAATTAGTTGTTGGATCTGGCATTTTATTTATTCATTGTCCATAACAAAAAAACTGTACACAAGGTCGTTAGGCAGAGGAGCATTGAGTGCCAAATCAATTGAGTGATTTTCCTGACAGTGCATAGGCACCCCAGTAAGTGAGGAAAATATGTCTTTGTTATATTATACTATCTTGTCCACCTATTGTTGCTATGTAGAGAGACCTCGTGCAAAGGTTTTGGCGATTGCAATGACCTTATATTCACCTTCCAACCGAACCATAAAGGGGACAAATCTCTTAGTCTAAGAGGCCACCTTTCTGCATTGCTTCATGGAGATCAAAGAGACCGCAGTAGTTGGGACTACCTCAAGTACCCTATAGAGTTGATCTCCTAAAGTAATAATGACACTACGGGGCCTAGATTCATAAGAAACCCGACGCTTCCACATTTATGGTTTTCCCAAAAAAACATCACAAACTTCAAGGGGGGAAACATCACACAATACCTCGTCTTTGAATGGTTTGATGTCATAGTGTAGGCAGCATTGTTGGTTGACACGAATATCACATCCCTGGATGAGCCAACCGATGGTGTATGGTTGAGGGTGCGGTGTCATTATCAGTTTCAACCTCTTGATGACCTCTGTTGAGATTAGGTTCTTATGGATACCACAATCAACAATGAAATGGAGTGGGGTCACATTCACCCACATCTATGAGTGGAAGAGGAGCTCCCCTTCTTCAGGCTTCTTTGGTTCCTATGGCTGGACATTTTTGGTAGCGATGGTGAGATTGGGTTATGTGTCAATGATATGTTTTCCCTTTTCTAGTTATGAATCAGAGTCTGAGTCAACATCCGACCCTAAGGCTCTTGTCTCAGTAGATAATGATTGTTTGGAACGACATTCATCTGTATTGTGCCAAGGGATTTTGTGGAACTTGCACCACTTTCAAGTGTCCTTCTTCAACTTCCCATTACCCTTCTTTGTTGGTGGCTTGGACTGGTTGTCCTGGGACTAACCATCCTTTCTTTGTCCTTTGCTCTAGGAGTTAGGGCCACCCTTATCGCGCTTTTGTTTTGATGGGTTTGCATAACCAAAATATCGCTTATTATTTTGCTTGAATTTCTTCTCGATCTTGAGAGAATATTGTTAAGTGGCTCCCAATATGGAGATGTCTAGAAACTCCATATATGTTTGGATGTACCTGTGTAGGCCACTATGGTACTTTAAAACTAGGTCCCACTCAAATTATTTAATACCAAGCTTTGTGTACAAGGTATTGAATATGTTGGTGTTCTCCGACACGATTTGGTCTCTTTCCTAAAAAAGGAGTTGTCCATCTCATGTACTAGTCTTCATAGTTTCCAACAAGGTAGTATTTCTCCTTGAGGGCATCAACAAAAGTCACCCAAGTGTGTCCTAGCCCAAAAATTGCAAACTCATCCTTGGCATGTTGCTCAAAATAAGTCTCCCACTAATCTCTGGCATGGGGAAGGGCCTTAAAGAGCGTGAAGCAGATTTTTTCACTGTTGGAAAAAATTTAAACAAAGAAATAACCCTCTAGCGGACTTAAACATTTTTCCAAAGTGTAAGAAATAACCCTTTATTTAGCCTTCAAATAAAGGAATATCAAAGTTAACTTGTACCTTACAGGGTGTCGCACCTTTGAAGTGACCATTGGTTGAAGGTGCCTTTGTTGTTGTCGGAAGTCGTCAAAGGATCTGGGCAAAATTATCCATCATCTCATTCCTTTATCGCGCGAGGGCTTCCTCGAGCAACAATTTGATAGGATCTCCTACTCTGTCATCCCTATTTTCTTCCACCATGGGAAGTTGCTTGGGTGGGCAAGAGTGGTTTCCCTCAAGAGAAACAATATTTGAGAACAACATGAAGAAATAAATATAACAAATATTTAACAAGGAAGGAGATATTGCAAGGAACACAGTAATATAGTGAAACTCAAATTCTATTAATGATTGTTTGGAATACAAAAGACTATAAAATGCAAAGCACACAAACTAGATAGAATGGTAGTAGCTTATGTCTGAAGAGAGATTTGTCAGCTATGCTCATTCGCAAGAATCTAATTACAATGAGGTTCCAAAGGCCTTTTTAACATAAATAATAAATGAGAAAACCATTAACATACAAAACCCTAACCCCAGAAGATGAAACGCCAAAAGGTTTGTGGGCTTAGATGGGGGTAGTTGATACGCCATCTTCTCGAGGGCGCAAATTTTTCATACGATCTCCATTTGGGGAACTTGGTACCCCGTTGGAAAGGTATAGCTGAAGAGTATACATTCTAAGTTTCCCAATACATCCCAAATACGATCTATTGGGAACTGCCACGTCAAAAAAACGTTGTTCAGGGCCTCTAAATGGTCCCGGGATTTTGGGACCCAAAGAACTACAGAAAAAATGCCAAGATGGAAATTGTAATTTGAGAAAGTTGAATAGGTGGGCGACCACCGATGTCCACCTAGATCATATAAGAAGTTGGCGTCCATTTATTTGAATGTTTTTTTTCTTCTTATCCTTTTGTCCAGGGTATTTGTGCTCATGAAATGTTCCCTACCTTCACGAATCTTTGGGATGATCTTATGTAGGAAGACATCATATTGGAGTCTTGTTTAGAATGGAAACATAAAGTAGAAGAATTAGTCTTCATCAAGAAGATGAAGAAGGGAAGAAAGAAAGGCTATATGAAGGGTAAAATGGAAGGCTCAAATCTAGGAAAGAAGGGTTTGAGTAAGGTGAAATGTTTTAGGTGTCACCACTTAGGACCTTATCCCAACCAACATCTGGAGAAGAAGAAGAGAAATGATAAGTAGCATAT
>WSFP011500429.1:0-13363 GCA_009831015.1 Picea engelmannii | reverse complement strand
GGGCTGCCAAGTGTAGGAACAAAGGCGCCACTTCTCCCAATCCATCAACCAAGTGTCAATCAAAAGTCAAACAAAGAGGAGGGCGCCACCTCTTTGAACCAAGGGCTGCCACCTCAAGAGGGCACCACCTCTCCAAGAGGGGCACACCTTCCTAACTCCACATTTTCAAATCAAATGAGATCTTCATTCAATCAAGTGCCAATCACATGGATCTTGTCCCCTTTGACCATTTGATTGACTTTGTCATTAAGTTCTCTCCAAATTTGTCCCCCTTTATTCTTTTTTTATTTTGACTTGGCTGATTTTATTGAATTAAAATGCCTTTTTGGGGTTTTTGAGGGTAAAATCAAAATTTAGTGATAAAAATCACTAATTTTACCCAAGTAAGTGGGTAAAATTAGTGATTTTTATCACTAAATTTTACCCACACTAGGCTTAGATCCATGCTCAAGCCCCAACCATGAGCATATACTCCAGCTCTGGAGGATTGGGTAAAAAAACTCATAAATTATAAATCGCCTGAAAAGCGGCAAAATAGAATTAGTAAGTGAAAAAACACTCCAAAGTATAACTCACGCTTAGAACTTAAGGTGGCTAAGACCTTTTACAAATTCATCATGCCAACACCTCTTATTACAATTTTTTTATGGAAATGTGGAGTAACCAGGTGGTCTTTTGGACCGGCTGAATTTCTGAACTTCTGAATTTTGAACAATAATGTTCAATCTTTGGCGGCTCAGCGGAAATTCACCATAGTGCAACTTGGTGGATAACAATACCTGGACTAGTTACCTCATGGAGCAAGAGTCTTCTCCGATACAAGTCCAAACTGAAGGTGATGGTGCTGCTGCTTCTGACAGGACAAGTCTGATGAAGAAGAAGAAAGATGGGCCCTCCAGGGCCATACTCAGGTCATTCCTGCTCTCGGTACTCCATGTCTAGGACCTGTGGGCCTCGAGACATGATCTCCTAGTTATCCCTATAAATCGGGGATAACAGTTGGCTCCAACTCGGGGACATGTGCTCACCATAGAGCGCATGAGAACCTCAACATCTCTGGCATAACCTGTAGACCTGCTCAGACTCGAAAATGGCATCAGTAACAGAGGTTGGGTGGTATTGCCACCCCACATATATGTATATACAACTGAAATAAAACAATCAATATGCAAATGAGGAAACAAACTAACATGAAATGCAAATGGTATAATACACGAAAAATGCCTACCTACCTATACTTACCTATGGAATCATGTCTCTGGAGGGTAGTAACACTTGATATGTAAAGCATTTACTGGCAACTTCAAGACTTCTCCATCCATGGTCTCCAGGTTGAAATTATTTGTACCTGCACAACTCATGATTTTATAAGGGCCTCCCCATAGACTGTCGAATTTTTTGTGCATACCAGGCTTTTCTTTTCTTTTATCCCATAGGAGGACAAGATCTCCTTCGGGGAAATTTCTTTCCTTGGCTTTATGATCAAAAGTGTTCTTTATATTTTCTTGATTTCTCGTCATTTGACCCAAGGCACCTCTCCGCGTCTCATCTAGCTCTATCAACTGATTGATCCTTCCTTGGATTGCTTCTGTATCTGTGGTGTATTGTTGAGAAAAACGAAGGATAGGGATTTGGAGGTTCATAGGAAGTTTCTCTTCAAGTCCATATACCAGCTCAAAAGGAGTTTTTATTGTGGAAGTTTTTGTCATTATTCAATCTGCCCATACTGCATATTTTATTTTGCTATCCCATGACTTTTTATTCTCTCCGACAACCTTTTTTAGAATATTCATGAGGTTCTTATTGGTCGATTCTGCTAATCTGTTTCCTTGTGGGTAGTAGTTGGAGGAATGGGATAGGATAATGCCATATTTGAAACAAAATTCTACCATAGCATAGGAGCTGAAAACTTTGGCATTATCTGTAGTGATCTTGGAAGGGGCATCGAATCTAGTTATGATCCGATCTTCCAAGAAATTCATGACTACTTCCTCGGTGGCCTTTTTTGTAGGAATTGACTCAACCCATCTGGTGAAATAGTTTGTAGCTGTTAGGATCCATCGATAGCCATTACTTGAATTGTCTTTGAACTCACCAACAAAATCCAAACCCCACTGCTGAAAGGGTGCCTCTACTACCTGTTGACCGCCTATTCAGCTAGGGGTCAACTCATGTGCCATGAAGTTTGCATCATCAGATGCACATATGTTCCAGACAGTATTGGTTCTACTTGGGCATTTGATGCCCCAGCACAAATTTTGTAAACGAAATTTCCGCACCCCTGCGTGGGTTAATAATGTAATGAGTCAGCATGAGTCATAGTTAGGTCAGGTACCTTGGGATGTTTCCATTAAGGGAGTTCCTTTCACCGAGGGTTTTTTATCCTCAGGTTGTTAGTCGGGCTCCCGGGCCTGGTTGACTTCCCTTGAGTTTTTCCCTCCACACATCAAATAATTTCCTCCAAAGTGGTGAACGACGTCTTAATGGTCTCGTCCTTTGGTAACCTTTGTTTAGGATTGATGTAAATGACCATGCTAGACAGTGTAGAAAGTTTCGCGGAATTTCGTCGAGTCTAGATAGGTTTTTTTTTTTTTAATTAATTAAATTATTAATAATTTAATTAATTAATTATTTTTGAGCAAACATTGTAAAAACTCGGTCTTGGGGATTTTGATAGGGGTATTTGTGCTCAAAAGAAATGGAACGACACCCCCTACACCCATCTGACCACCATCTCCACCATCTGAAATGGGTTTGAGGAAAACAACGGAGGGTAGTGGCAAGGGACTGTCCCGTGGCGCTCCAGGTGGATGTCCTCTCCGGGAAGTACTCTTACTGTCAGGGCTGACTGTGGAAGCTAGGGTGGGCCTCGTTGCCTTACTATCTTGAGCACCCGACAGTTATTTGGCAACAGGAGGAGGAGGCTTTGGTGAAAGCTAATAAAATTTGTAAATCTTAAGAAAAGCCTAACTATTAAACCCTTGGCCAAATCTAATAATACTAGGTGGGCTTAATAATTAAAGAGTGTAGATTGTCTTCAATATCTTCATAATAATTGTTCTTAACTCTCCTTTGTAATCCTGTTGATGAAGTAAAGTATTGATGATAATCTTGTGCAAATGATGATGTAATTTGATGCTTTAACTCCTTTATATCCTGCACACATTGAACAAATACTTGGTTAGTTGCTTTGTGTAAATTGTAATCTATCATTCTTTAACTTGTAAATCTTGTAAGTAAATGTACATGGTATTCTTTTATTGAGTTATTCTTTACTGTAAAATTGTAACTTGTAATCTTTTTGTAAAGAAACACCCTTTAACATAGTTGACCCCTTGCCCAATTTCTAGGCACTAGTCTTAGTTGACCTAGGGAAAAGGATTGCTTCTCATGCTAACCCTTGCATCTTGCATGGTTGCCTTAGCATCGTAGGATTATAATCCCCTCTAACCTTAACAAACTAAAATTTACTCCTAGAACCTAACTCTAACACATCTAGTAACTAAGGTCTACCCCGTTTGGCTTCCCTAGGAGTAAGCCTAGACAGAAGAGGTTCTGGTCAAAGTGACAGCGTGGGTTGTGAACCTAGGCATTGTGCCTCCAAGGACACACTAAGTGAGCCAGACTTAGCTCACATTTGCAAGTGTGTATAAGGACGGCAACAGGTACCCTTTGTGAAGCTTTGCGATTCCTTACTGCATTACCTAATAACAGTGGAATACTCCCGTCTGCGTGAATTTCATTCTGTTATCACCATAACAATTATACATGAAATCCGAGTTTCAAATTTAGCGGAGGACTAAAGCGATGTAGAGACATTGAACGATTTGGAAGTCCGGGACATATATGGCGGCATGTGGACAAATATAGTAGGAGCGCAAAAGAAAAATATCCAACGGACCGTAGATTTTGAGGCGGCCCAAATCAACGATCGAGATCCATATCGGGCGGCGAATTAGCATGGAATTTAATTATGCGAAGGTGGGCCGAGGAAAACTACTGTGGTTTTATTCGTGGACGCGTGGCGCCCTCATAGGTATATCAGGGGAAAAAGCGGTCTACCTGAAACCATTTTCCCAAAAGCCCCGATGTCACGTGGTCTAATATGTCAAATCAACAATTCGTGTGGGGGAAGGTGACGGCTAATCAAATCACCTCACGTCACTCGTTCATCATTCATAAGCGAAGTAATCTCAAACTGGATCGATTTCCTGATTTTTGTAGAGTTAAGGAAAACAAAAATCGTTGTGTTTGTAAAGTTGGAAGACATGGACAAAGCCAATCAAACAATATCCAGTGAAAGAGGGTTTTCAACTAACATGGCAAGCTTCTCAATGAATAAGAAAGAAAGGTCGATTGCACAGATATTAACAACTAAATTCCATATTGACCCTGCGACAGAACCAAAATCAGGGGTCAGATTAAATCCTGTTACGAGGGACCTAATCATCAACGGACATGCAAACGGACTCTACAAGCGAGCAGTGAAGAAGAAGCAGAGAAAACAACAGAAGACAAAAATCAGAGACGAGGCGGTTGAGAGTGTTGGGGAAAATCAACTAGCCTAGTTGAGCACTCTAAAGGAGGAAATCACCAAGTTGGAATGAATTCTCAGGTAGAATTGAGTATGTTCCAGCAAATTTTGGACATATGGCATTCAAAGTAAAAGCCCCAGATATGTCAGACCTGTTCGTAATGATCCCTTTAAAGTAGGAGAACCGTCGCTATACATTACTCCTTTTTGTAACTGACCTCTATTTTTAGAATTATGGGGATGTTTAATTGTTTTGAATTCCTCAAGTAAATCCTCTCTATATATATATCATCACGAGGATATAGAAGGCATGAGAGGAGGAGGGGGCTTGCCCTCGTTGCAGGTAGACTTTGTAAAATCACAGAGCTAAAACGAATATATGATGTAGAAGCAATTTTTTGAACTGTTTATGAAAAGATTCTAATTGGCTGTGATATGAGTTCTGTCTTCGTTCATAGTGTGTGTTTCTTGTGTCTTTAAAATTCCATTTGCATGTTCCTGTTTCAAATTGTAGAGTTAAAGGTATGGAATTCGTCTGATGATGCTCTAGACTTAGCAATTTAAATTCATGTGATTTCTCTTCTCAACTATTTCAGACTTCATTTTAATATGCTCTGAAGCAGTTATGTGTTTTCCTTTTTCCTCTTTTGCCATGCAAATTTCAATTTGAAAACTCAGACTCATTGCCTCACTTAGCCTTTCTCCTCTAGATAAGTTCTAATGACCTGCTACTGCATTATTTATTTTCAACTCCATGGCCCAAATGTTACCCCCCACTTCTTTAACAACTTCATAATACCCCCCAAAACGAACTAAATCTAGCCACCGATTGCCATAGATATATCAAGTGACACGAGAGAGCCCTCTATGAGTTGAGCAGGCTAGTGCCTCGACTCTAAAGTAGGTTGAAACAATTACCTCTGTCGTTTGTTTATCAGCCAAAACAAATTTACAGAGTGCTAACACATTCCACTTTAATAACTGTGTCTCCCACTTGTATGTGTGCGTAATAATCCCCACATTGGTTTAAGCATTGAGAATTGGGTGGTTTATTAAGGCCTTCACCCACCAAACCATTTGACAACAGAGGAAACCCTTGGGCCACTTGGTGGAGGTTTGCTCCCCGTCTCATATGAACATCTAGTGTTGGTGTTTTGATTTTAGTGTTTACCGTCGTGCGTTGGTTCGCTTTGTGAAGCTTTGCCTTTCATTACTACTATCCTTAATAACTATGGCATAATCCCGTTGGCATGAATTCCGTTCCATTTTAATTCTTCCTTTCCCCCTTGTCAGTGTGCGTAATAATTCCACATTGGTTGCAACCTTGAGAATTGGGTGGTTCATTAAGCCCTTCACCCACCAAACTATTTGCCAACAGAGGCAGTCCTTGGCCGCTTGGTGGAGGTTTTCTCTAGGTCTCCTGCTAACATCTGGTGTTGGTGTCCTGATTGTAGTGTTTGACTCCCATGCCTTGGTTCCCTTCAAGAAGTTTTTCCTTTCCTTACTGCATTCTCTAATAACAGTGGCATATTCTCGTTTGTGTGAATTCCGTTACACTTTAATAGTGCCTCTCCCACTTGTGTGTGTGTGTAATAATCCGACATTGGTTGCAATCTTGACATTGGTTTCCTCTCGGTCTCCTACCAACATTTGGTGTTGGTGTCGTGATTGAGATGTTTGACCCCCTGTGATTGGGTTCCCTTTGTGAAGCTTTTCCTTTCCTTACTGCATTCCCTTATAACAATGACATATTCCGGTTTACGTGACTTACGTAACACATTAATGCTGCCTCTCCCACTTGTATGTGTCTGTGATACTACCTTATTTGTTGCCACCTTGAGAATTGGGTGGTTCATTAATGCCTTCACCCTACAAACCATTTGCTAATGAAAGCAACTTAGTAGAGGTTTTCTCCTGGTCTCCTTCTAACATTTGGTATCGATGTCATGATTGTGGTGTTTGACCCATATTCCTCAATTCCCTTTGTGAAGCTTTGCCTTTCCTTATTGCAGTCCATAATAACAATGGCATATTCTCGTTTTCGTGAATTCAGTTCCACTTTGAAAGTGCCTCTCCCCTTGTGAGTGTGCATAATAATCGCAGAGTGGTTGCAACCTTGTGAATTGAGTGCTTCATTAAGCCCTTCACCCACCAAACCATTTGCCAATGGAGGTAGTGCTTAGGCGGCTTGGTGGAGGTTTGCTCTCGATCTCCTAGTAACATCTGGTTTCGGTGTTGTGATTGTGGTGTTTGAGCCCCATGCCACGGTTCCCTAATTGAAGATTTGCATTTCCTAACTGCATTCCCTAATAATGGTGGCATATTTTGGTTTGCGTGAATTCCGTTCCACTCTAATAATGTCTCTACCCCTTGTGTGTGTACATAATAATCCTACATTGGTTGCCTCCTTGAGAATTGGGTGGTTCATTAAGCCCTTCACCCACCGAACCATTTGCCAATGAAGGAAGCCCTTGGGACGCATGGTGGAGGTTTTCTCCCGATCTCCTAATATCATCTGGTGTCGTTGTCGTGATTGTGGTGGTTGACCTCCATCCCTTTGTTTCCGTTGTGAATCTTTGCCTTTTCTTACTGCATTCCCTAATAACAATGGCATATTCTCGTCTACGTGAATTCTATTCCACTTCAATATTGGCTCTTCTCCTTGTGTGTGTGCGTAATAATCCCACATTGGTTGCAACCTTGAGAATTTGGTGGTTCATGAAGGCCTTCACCTACCAAACCATTTTCCAATGGAGGAGTCCCTTGGGCGGCTTGGTGGAGGTGGAGGCTTGGAGAATTCCGTTCCACATTAATACTGCCTCTACCCCTTTTGTGTGCGTGTAATAATCCCACGTTTGATTGTAGCCTTGAGAATTGGGTGGTTCATTAAGCCCTTCACCCACGAAACCATTTGGCAACGGAGGCAGCCCTTGGGTCGCTTGGTGGAGGTTTTTTGTCGGTCTCCTACTAACATCTGGTGTTGGCATTGTGATTACGGTGTTTTGACCGCGTAACACGGTTCCATTTTTGAAGCTTTTCCTTTCCTTACTGCATTCCCTAATAACAGTTGCATATTCCCATTTGCGTGAATGCCATTACACTTTAATACTGCCTCTCTCCCTTGTGTGTGTGCTTAATAATCCCACATTGGTTCCAGACCTTAGAATTGGGTGGTTGAATACTCCTGAATAGCACGGTGAAATACTTGGATGGTATCTCCGATGGGCTAGGGTATGTCTCTCAACACCGAAACCGACCAATGGTGGTGGTTTCCTCCAGAAATCCACAAAACACTAGAAGTCGAATCTCTTCCTCCTCTGGGAATTCTCAACATCAAATTATAACAATGCATAATGAATTAGGTTTATTTACCCTTCCTTTATAGCTTCCCAAAACCCTAATTCGTTGTTGACCTTTTCGCTTCAAGTGAATTTTACTTTATTTTATTGTTCCTTGATTAAATCACTTAATTAATTAATTGATTAACCATTTTACCTCTAAAAAGTGATTTATCTATCCTGATGGCTTCTCCGACCATTGAAAGTCACTTCTCATCATCTTATCCTGTAATGCTCTTCCTCCCGATTCCGATGAGCTATAAAATGTTTCTCCAAGTAATATGCCCATTATGACCTTCTTAGTGAATTTAATTAAGATATGACCCATAATAACTCAAAATTACGGAAATCGTCGGAATGTAACGAAACCAAAGCCCAGTTGTGTGGAATGGATCCTGATGATGAACGATACAAGTCGGGCCCAAATAAACCCGTCAATATCTCCCTAACTCTCTCTTACCCCTATCTGGCTACTCGGGTAGGCATAACACTATGAAATGTTGTAATATTATAATGTCCCAAAATGGGGATGTTACAGTCCTCCCTGCCGGAATATTGCTTGTCCTCAAGCAATAACTGAATCCAACTACATATGATACTGGGGTCCCATATCCACCTGTGTGACACAAGATAGACTCCCCTCAAGATGTGGTCTCTCCAAGTGCTTACCACACATGACACCCACATGCCCCTAATGAGTAGAATGATCAATGGCCAAAGAATCTCTGTCAACTCCCCGAGAAACCACCCTACTCGAAACTCAACTCCATCAAATGCTGAACTACCAAGCACTCCAATCCCTGGATCCCATATTAGAATGTGAACTGCAATGCCTTGTGGAGTATAGTTCTGTAACATATCAACACCATGAGTCTCTTGCAAATAACACATGGCCTCTGAGACGAAGATGGAATGTTGTGTGCCCCTGTGTGGGGTGAGGAAGCCCATGAGTTGGGTGTGCCCATGAGATGGGTGTATAGTTCCTCTCTGAGACATAGATGGAACGTTGTGTGCCCTTATGTGGGTTGACGAAGCCCATGAGTTGTGTGTTCCCATGAGATGGGTGTGTCATTCCTCTCTGAGACGGAGATGGAACATTGTGTGTCCCTGTGAAGGGAAGATGCCCATGAGCTGGGTGTGTTGTTCTCTCTAAGACGTAGATGAAACGATGTGTACCCGTGTGAGGAGTGAAGGAGCCCATGTGATGGGTTTACTGTTCTCCTTTGTGGAGAGAGTTGAGATGGTGTGATACTCCAGATGATTCTTCTATGAGACGCAATGAGATAGAGATATGTTGAGTAGGACGTTCCTGTGGCCGAGCACAGGTGGACATCATCCTAGTGGTTGATCACTAGTGAGTGTGTATTCTGACGATTCTCCTGTGAGACGCAATGAGATAGAGACTTGGACGTCCCTGTGGCTGAGAATAGGTGGGCGTGCCCCTAGTGGCTGAGCACTAGTGGGTGTATGAGATCCCTTGCTATATTGTCTAAGAGTCAGACTTACCTGTAACCCTAATTGTGATGTTATAACAGTGGCATATTCTCGTCTGTGTGAATTCCATTCCATGTTAATACTGCCTCTCCCCCTTCTATGTGTGTAATAATCCCACACTGGTTGCAACCTTGATAATTGGGTGGTTCGTTAAGCCCTTCACCAACCAAACGATTTTCCAAGGAAGGCTATCGTTGGGCGGCTTGGTGGGGTTTTCCTCCTGGTCTCCGACTAATATCTGGTGTCGATGCATGATTGTGGTGTTTGAACACCGTGCCTCGGTTTCCTTTGTGAAGCTTTTCCTTTCCTTACTACATTCCCTATTAACAGTGGCATATTCTTGTCTACGTAAATTTTGTTCCACTTTAATACTGCCTCTCCCACTTGTGTGCGCATAATAATCCCACATTGTTGTAGCCTTGAGAATCTGGTGGTTCCTTAAGCCCTTCACCCACTAAATTATGTGTCAGTGAAGGCAGCCCTTGGGCCGATTCATGGAGGTTTGCTCTTGGTCACGTACTAACATGTGTTGTCAGTATCGTGATTGTGGTGTTTGATCCTCGTACCTCGGTTCCCTTTGTGAATCTTTTCCTTTCCTTACTGCATTCCCTAATAACAATGGCATATTCTTGTGGTGTTTGACCCCCTGCCTCGGTTTGCTTTGTCAAGCTTTGCCTTTCCTTACTGCATTCCTATTAAAAGTGGCATATTCCTATCTGTGTGAATTTCGTTCCACTTTTATATTGCCTCTCCCACTTATATGTGTGCATAATAATCTCACATTAGTTGCAGCTTTGAGAATTCGGTGGTTCATTAAGTCCTTTACCCACCAAAGTATTTTCCAACAGAGGTAACCCTTGGGTCGCTTGGTGGATGTTTTTTGTTGGTCTCTTTCTAACATTTGGTGTCGGTGTTGTGATTTTCGTGTTTGACCACTGTGCCTCGGTTCCTTTTGTGATGTTTTGCCATTCCTTACTCCATTCCGTAATAACAATGTCATATTCTCGTCTGGATGAATTCCGTTCCACTTTAATACTACCTCTCCCCCTTGTGTGCGTGCGTAATAATCCCACGTTGATTTTAGCCTTGAGAATTGGGTGGTTCATTAAGCCCTTCACCCACCAAACCATTTGCCAACGTAGGCATCCTTTGGGGCACTTGGTGGAGATTTGTTTCCGGTCTCCTACTAACATCTGGTGTTTGTGTCATGATTGCGGTGTTTCGACGTCGTGCCACGGTTCAAATTTTGAAGCTTTGCCTTTCCTTACTGCATTCCCTAATAACAATGGCATATTCCCGTTTGCGTGAATACCATTCCACTTTAATACTGCCTCTCCCCCTTTTGTGTGTGCGTAATAATCCCACATTCGTTGCATCCTTGGGAATTGGGTGGTTCATTAGGCCCTTCACACACCAAACCATTTTCCAATGGAGACATTCATGGGGCCGCTTGGTGGAGGTTTGCTCCCGGTCTCCTACTAACATCTGGTGTCAGTGTCGTGATTGTGGTGTTTGACCCCCATGCCTCGTTTCCCTTTTTGAAGCTTTGTCTTTCCTTATTTCATTCCCAAATAAGAGTGGCATATTCTCGTCTGCGTGAACTCCATTCAAATTTAATACTACCTCTCCCCCTTGTCTGTGTGCGTAATAATCCCACATTGGTTGCAGCCTTGAGAATTGTGTGGTTCATTAAACTCTTCACACACCAAACAATTTTCCAATTGAGGAAGCCCTTTGGTCGCTTGGTGGGGGTTTGCTCATGGTCTCCTACTAACATTTGGTGTTGGTGTCGTGATTGTGGTGTTTCACCCCCGTGCCATGATTCCTATTTTGAAGCTTTTCCTTTCCTTACTGCATTCCCTAATAATGGTGGCATGTTCTCGTTTGTGTGATTGACGTTCCAATTTAATACTGCCTCTTCCCCTTGTGTGTGTGCATAATAATTCCACATTGGTTGCAACGTTGAGAATTGGGTGGTTCATTAAGCCCTTCACGCACCAATTTTTTTTCCAACGGAGGTAGTTGTGGGGTCGATCGTTGGAGGTTTTCTCTTGGTCTCCTACTAACATCTGGTGTTGGTGTCTTGATTGTGGTGTTTGAACCCCATTCCTCGGTTCCCTTTCTGAATCTTTGCCTTTACTTACTGCATTACTTACTAACAGTAGCATATTTTCGTCTGCATGAAATCCATTCCAGTTTAATACTTCCTCTCCCCCTTGTGTGTGTGCGTAATAATTCCAGATTGGTTGCAGCCTTGAGAATTGCGTGGTTCATTAAGCCCTTAACACACCAAACCATTTGCCAACATAGTCATCCCTTGGATCTCTTGGTGGAGGTTTGCTCCCGGTCTCCTACTAACATCTAGCGTTGGTGTCGTGATTTTGGTTTTTCATCCCTGTGTCACGGTTCCCATTTTTAAGCTTTTCCTTGCCTTACTACATTC
The DNA here is from genome assembly GCA_009831015.1 of Picea engelmannii. NCBI lineage: Eukaryota > Viridiplantae > Streptophyta > Pinopsida > Pinales > Pinaceae > Picea > Picea engelmannii. The sequence continues at coordinate 1,554 of WSFP011500429.1, read as the reverse complement.
CCTAATAACATTGTCATTTTTTCGTTTTCCTGAATGTTGTTCCACTTTAATACAACCTCTCCCCCTTGTGTGTGTGCATAATAATCCCACATTGGTTGCAACGTTGAGAATTGGGTGGTTCATTAAGCCCTTCACCCACCAAACCATTTTCCAATAGAGACAGTCGTGGGGCTGCTTGGTGGAGGTTTTGTTCCCGGTCTCCTACTAACATCTGGTGTCGGTGTCGTGATTGTGGTGTTTGATCCCCATGCCTCGGTTCCCCTTGTGAAGCTTTGCCTTTCCTTACTGCATTCCTTACTAACAGTGGCATATTCCTATCTGCATGAAATCCATTCCACTTTAATATTGCCTCTCCCCCTTGTGCCTGTGCGTAATAATTCGATATTGGTTGCAGCATTGAGAATTCTGTGGTTCATTAAGCACTTCACACACTAAACCATTGGGTGGTTCATTAATCCCTTCACACAATAAACACTTTTCCAATGGAGGCAGTCGTGGGGTCGATTGGTGGAGGTTTGCTCTCGGTCTCCTACTAATGTCTGGTGTTGGTGTCTTGATTGTGGTGTTTGACCCCCATGCATAAGTTCCCTTTGTGAAGCTTTGTCTTTACTTACTACATTACTTACTAACAGTGGCATATTTCCATGTACATGAAATCCATTCCACATTAATACTTCCTCTCCCCCTTGCGTGTGTGCATAATAATTCCACATTGGTTGCAACCTTGAGAATTGCATGGTTCATTAAGCCCTTAACAAACCAAACCATTTGCCAAAGTAGGCATCCCTTGTATCACTTGGTGGAGGTTTGCTCCCGGTCTCCTACTAACATCTAGTGTTGGTGTTGTGATTGTGGTGTTTCACCCCTGTGCCACGGTTGCCATTTTGAACCTTTGTCTCTCCTTACTGCATTCTCTAGTAACATTGCGATATTCTCGTTTGCGTGAATGTCGTTCCTCTTTAGTACTGCCTCTCCCCCTTGTGTGTGTGCGTAATAATCCCACATTGGTTGCAACGTTGAGATTTGGGTGGTTTATTATGCCCTTCAGCCACCAAACGATTTGCCAACAGAGGCAGCCATGGGCGCTTGGTGGAGGTTTCGCTCCCGGTCTCCTACTAAAATCCAGTGTCAGTGTCGTGATTGTGGTGTTTGACCCCCTTGCCTCAGTTCCTTTTGTGAATCTTTTCCTTTCCTTACTGCATTCCTTACTAATAGTGGCATATTCCCGTCTGCATGAAATCCATTCCACTTTTATATTGTCTGTCCCCCTTGTGCCTGTGCGTAATAATTCGACATTGGTTGCAGCATGGAGAATTATTTGGTTCAGTAAGCCCTGTTGACCGCTCGTTTAGCACGGAGGTCAACTCATATATAATGAAGATTATCTATGTCGAAGACAGCAGGGTTCTAATGGGTGTTTTTAAACACCAGCACTTATATTTTTGTAAACGGGATCTCCGCACCCCTGCGAGGGTAATAATGTAATAATGTCTGCATGGATCATAGTTAGGTCAGGTACCTTGGATGTTGACATCAGGGGAGTTCCTTTCATCG
>WSFP011500428.1:0-13913 GCA_009831015.1 Picea engelmannii | reverse complement strand
ATGGAATCTCTTTTGGCATGCCCAGTCAACATATTGTCATCCGTCGTGTTGTTGGCATATCACCTACAAGTGCTATAATTGCACTAGGCAGTGAAATGTCAGGTGGAATACAGGATGTTCGAGCAGAAGATATCCAAGCCATCGATTCAGAAGCAGGAATAAGAATAAAGTCAGCCCCAGGAAGAGGTGGGTTTGTGAGAGATATATTTGTGAATCGAATGACTATGGTCAACATGAAGTGGGCATTTACCATGACAGGTTCCTATGGTTCCCGCCCGCACCCTGATGACAAATATGATCCAAATGCTCTTCCCGCAGTAGAAAGGATTAGCTACAGCAATATAGTAGCAACAAATGTCAGTGTGGCAGGGAAACTGGAGGGCATTGCTAAAGCTCCATACAAAGACATTTGTCTCTCAAATGTTACTATTACCATGGCCAAGTCCAAAAATGATCCATGGAACTGCACTTATATTCAAGGCTTTTCAAATGCTGTATATCCACAGCCATGTAGCCTACTCGAGGAAAGACCAGCAGCGGGGGATGCACTCTGTCCTAGTCCTCAAGAACTTAACACCACAGAAGAAAATAGCTTACAGCATTGCACTTATAGTAGTAGCCATTAGTAGGTTCTATAATCTTAAACATCAGGCATGCTTTTGTCTTCCTTACAGTGTCTGTTCAGTATATTCTGTACTAGATAAGTTTATCAGTCTAGATTAGTCTCTCTTTCCTCAGCTTTCTTCCCTTTGAATTGCGTGTATAGTTTCAATTGCACTTTTTCTTTATCTAAATAAAAGGGGATTGAAGAGCTTATTGGTACTGATTTTCAAAACCATTTCTCCTAAAATGTTGAACTTGAGAATGCGTAGTTTTTTTTTCTAAACTTTATCATATTTATTTTTCTATATCATATTTATTTTTCTAAACTTTATCATATTTTTACTGTTCAAAATTTCTTCTTGTATGTTACTTTTTTGTAGTTTAATATAATACGATCGAGAAGCCATCCCTCTCTAGATAAACAATGCTTATTTGAATTCAATCTCTTTCCATTCGGTTTAAAATCATGATCAAGGTTAAAAAAAATGTTTATTTAAATTGAATCTTTTTACATTTGGTTTAAAATCATCATCAAAATTGGTTATTTGAATTAAATCCCTTTATCATCGTTAAGTAAGTAAGTGTATTATTTCTTTCAAGTGTAACTTTATATAATAATGGATTGATAAATGGAAAATGGTTTTTAGGTAACAAAATTGGTTATTTGAATTGAATCTCTTTACCATCATCAAGATTAAAGAAAGTGTATTATTTCTTTCAAGTGTAACTTTATATAATAATGGATTGGTAAATGGAAAATGGTCTTTAGAGATTATATGATCAAATGAAGGTACAAGGTTATCCATTATCTTTATTCATTCAATTGTCTTTTAATGAATGGAGGCAGGTAATTAACAACTTAATTTGTATGTGCTTGCTTTCTATTGAGCACAAACTGCTTTTTTGCTAGGAAACAATCATTTTATCATATCCTAATGGAAAAACCACCCAATAGAAGGCTTCCCAACCAAATTTGATCGCATCAAACAAAGTCAATCGACAATTGAAAATCAATTAGCTGATGAAAATCGATCAACAAGGTCCACCTAGCTATTACAATCAATCATAGGAAAAACCAAGGCATCTTTAGGCCCACCAACCAAAGAAAGCCCCCGAACCTCATTATTTTTTGTCTTTTCATTACGAAGAGCGAACACAAAAATTCTCTTTGAAATGATATTATCTAAGATGAATGTTTTGGGACATTATTATAAACAATCATCTTAATATATCATCTCAATCAAAATTTCTCACTTAGATGATATTATCTGAAACAAATTGTCCCTTTGAGATGATATTTTTGTTGCAAAATTATCATATATTTGAGGTGATCTCAAATTGAGATGAATTTTTTTTATGACAAGTTTGAGACTATCTTTGAGATTGTTCTATTTTTTCTTATGGCCTTTGGTTGTGGAAATTTGGCCTTTAAGTGTATCTCAATCGGCTTAGATGTAGTAGTGTACATAAGTTTCATGTTTTTAATTGGTTGGTAGCATATCACAAATGATGCTTGATTAATCTTGAAGCTCAACATTTGGTAAGGGGAAAATAAGGAAATATATGTAAATTCTCAGTCTTAAAATCTAAGAAAGAATAAGGTTTGAAAATTCCATTTTCTTGTATCATCATAATTTGTGAGGATTTGACATTTAACTATTGCAATAATTGCTAATTTACCCTAGTTGTGACAATGAACAACAATAATGACACTCAATATTAAAAAATCTTCTTCTCTTCAATCCTTGTATATATGATGTTTAATTACTTCAAGACACTCTAGTCTATACGTGCCATTTATAGAGTTTGGAAGTTTTTCATAGAATTCAAGGAAGTTGAAATATGGTAACGAGGATTATACCATGTTTTACATCATGCCTCTTCACAATATATAAAACCTATACCTTTTCTATAAAGATTAATAGCTAAACTTCCAGGCACTCTCTCCTTCCTTCTCATCTCATTGTTTTTGTTTTTTCCTATTTTTATTGGTTCCCTTCTTTCTATGTTCTTATTCTTAAATTCCTAATCCTGACACCTAGGTATCTTGTTAATTAGTGATTTCTTTACTGTAATTCAAATCAATAGCTCACAAAAAAACATACACTTGTTGGAATAATTAACTCAAATAAATAAAAGAAGCAATATTGGAAACCAAATCTCATATAGAATACACAAAGATATTCTTCATTTCAAATCAACTTATAATTAGAATAATATCAAAGATTACAAGGGATCCCTTACTGGGAAAATAACCCACATAGAAATACAAAAAACTATAGATAGCACGTGCAAACCTTAGCAACTCCTCCTTGGCTGTGTGAACTTGTACAATCAAGTCTCAGAACTTGTACATGCTTTTATTCACTGTCACCCGCATTCATACACACTTCCCTGTATTGCAATCCACATACATACATGCCTGTCCTCACTGTGAAGTGCATACAACTCCATATTGTTGTTGTGGCTCCAAAATATGCCAGTTCTTCTTGCAATTGTCCATGTTCACTCTTCTCCCTAACTTGTACTAATCTCTAGATGAAAGTCCTCCACCTATCTAAGATGTCCTTGAGAAAAATTCCTTCACTCTCTCTCTATGATATGATCATAGAAGTGTCTCCTCCTTTACCCTAGCCTTGCTTATACAATATTGAGTTCTGACCTAACCCTAATCTCCAAAGTGATTGATGTCTGAGATTAAATATCACCTCACTTGAGATCAATGGCTAAGATTTAATTAACTAATGCCAATAACTTTAGCATTTCATTAAATAAAACTCAACTAATTAATAAAAGTAAATTACTTATTTATTTTTCTATCTCTCACTCTATGGTCTCTTTGAATTTTATTAGATTCTTTGTTGTATTTTTCCCTTATTCCCATTTTAAGTTTTTCACCCTCATACCATGCTTTATTTTCCTCTCTTCTTCCATTAATCCATTTTATGTTTTCTTTTTTCTTTTTTTTCCTTCAAATTTTATTTAGTTATCTACATTATGTTGTTGATTTTACGCTTCTTTCTTTTATCTAATTTTGATATTTATTATTTAAATAGGTTTGATGCCTTTTATTTTATTATTTATTTATTATATTTATATTACTTTTTTTTTTGTGACTGGCAGAATCAACAACTTGCGTGACACAGGGTCGATTCTCGTCTGTTACATCTATAACCTCCAGGTGTGTCCACACAGCCCAGGTGTGTAAATCGGGGTGAAAATCGAACTTGAGACCTCCTTTTTACATTTCCTTCCATTTACACGACACTTGCCAATTGGTCTACACCCCTATGGGCTATTTATATTACTTTGTTAAGTTTCTCCCCTTCCTTCAAATTTTTGAATCCCACTTATAAATGTGTGTGTATATTTAATCATTTACAACATTATTGTCTATTATTCTCCCTTAACCTTGAAGAAGTGTTTTACTTGAATCATGTTGGTTAAAAAATATTTCATTCACTGAAATTGAAAATTCAACGACAACGCAATATTCTTGTAGTTTAATAACACTCTTTGATGACCCACCAGGTCGTTATCCCACAAGTATGCAAAATTCATTGAAGGAATTTCTGCTCAACTTGGATCGAGCTGTTGCAAATAATAACTTGTAGGCCCAAAAATGATTTAATAGAGTTCCACAATTACTCTGATGTGCACACTAGACATTAGCACTCCCGATCAACTGTCGTCTCCATAAAACCTTGGTCTGTAGTCATGGGCTTAAACATTAATGCACTATCTCCTTTAATCTTCCTCGAGCTAGCCCCTTTCTAGTATGACTAAGTGTTGTGATCAAATGCTTAACACCATCATATAGACTCAACTCTCATCCTCACCATTGATCGTCATCGGATGGAAGATCCCAAATGCACCTTCGAATACTATATTCAAAGTCGATAACCTAGACTCCGCATACTGGCTCCGAAATGGCCTTCCGATGGATGGTTTATCTCACTTCTGAATATATCCCGATGGATGGTTGTGATTAATCCATATTTATCCTTTGTATGGAAGCCCCACTATCGGACTCCTTCCAGCTGCAATTCTCCAAAAATGTCACTTTGACAGTCTTTCTCCCCCTCTCAGACTCTGAACTGTCGAACACTATCCGCCATTGATCTACGCTAGATATAATGGTAGTGGATTATTGTCTCACTTCCACTGCGTGCACCTTCACTAAAGAACTCACATGAATTCTACGTGTCATTTTCCTACTTTCCAATCCAACTTCCACGTGTCATTTCCTCATTCATCCATGTCACTTCCACATGTCTACTCCTCATTCACTGATGCCACATCTGGGATTTGTTAGCTTCCACATGCCACTCTGGTGACCTGTCATGTGTCTTGTCCCGAGACACCAATCTATTTGACTCTGAATAGATCTCAGTCGTCTATTGATACTGCTATGTCAGACTTCCTCCCACTGCTGGAATCCAAGGGTCCTACTTCAATAGTCAATGGGGTGATGTCATGCGTCATTTTATTGGTCTCAATCAGGATCACTCCGAATGCATCTGGAACATTGATAAAAGTTCCTTTCATTGTAGTTCCCTTTCAAATCCAAAGATCCAACTTGGAAGACCATTAAGGTTCCACCATGTGTCCCCTTCTGGACCATGGAGTTGTGCGTTTCTCAAACCGATCTACACCTTCAATCATAATGCCTCTTTGGAATACATTTCTAATAGGTTTTCCAAAACAATAAATCTGAAATCCCTTTCCACTTAAATTTTCATAGTCTGAACTCAAGATCGTTCTTTTCTGTCGATCTTCTCCTTCCATCAGATTTGGCTGTCTTCATTGGACTTCAAAACTAGACTAAAACTGATCGTTGATCTGGGTAGATCTCTGCTTGATATCTAATCTCAATCATTCCTTCTTAACATAAGGATGAAAATTCTAGCAAGACAATAAATGACCACGATCAACCCTTTGAATTAATCTAACAGTGCCTGTTTCTCGACACCTGCAAAAGGATTTTAACCATGTTCTTTGACCTATTTGCGCACAAAATTTGAATTCCGACTTCGTTCCTCCTCGATTTCAATATGATTCAAAGGATCATTGTTGATTCTGTTGTGATAAAAAATGTATCACGATCCTTACGTGCACCTTTCACTCAATACCTGCACATATAATCTAACAGGGTCCAAATTGAACATTCACCATTCACACACATACACTAAGCAAAGGTCTAAAACACGATTTCCAAACAACACTCGAAACATAGTCATTTCACTATTCAATCATACAATATTGTACATATGATTTACATAAGGCCTTTCTCCTCTAATGGCCTTTCACACTCACATTATTGGCTTGATTCTCTATTCAATTAGCCACCCTCTCATGCACGTGGCATTAAAAATTTAATACAAAAATATTCTTAAACTACAATTTGTTTCAGATCCTAAAAAATCTCATACAAATCCCTAGGATCCTCTAGATCCACTAAATCCTCATTTTAGATCCACAATGCACTCAAGATAGATACAACCAATCCTAATATCTCTCTAAGTCCTCACAACTCTTGAGAAATAACTCAATTACAATGCATTCCACAACTAATACAAGTTTTCTAGAATTCCTTCAAACATAGGAATTTTCATCAATTACACAATTAAATTCAAATAAACCCAAGACCCCTAGATCTAGTCAAACATACTTGATTTTGGAGGGAGGATGCTCCTGCATCAGACTCCCATGGAAAAAAAAGTGTTCATGATCTTTTGATCATGAGTTCCAATTGTTGAAATCCTCCTCGATCCCATACTTTATGTTGCTTCTTGCTTGCCTCGCTGTCTTGTTATTTCCTTGTTTCTATCTGCAACCTTCCAGGATCCCATACCTTGCTTTGCCTCTGCGCAAACTCCTTGCTTTGTTAAATAATTTGTATTGGTATGCTATGCTTCTTACTCTTGGAAACTTTCATCAAATGTTTCTAAAACTCTTCAATGCCCATCCTTTTCTTCTGCTGGTACACACTACTGCTACAAATTTATACAAAAAATTTGTATGGCTACTTCCATTTCTTGGTCTTCACTTCTCTGTCTATCCTCAGCTTCTTGAAAACATTGCTCACTAAATAAAAAAATATGAAAAAAATATTGGATATCTTCAAGTTGCATGCTTAGTCTGTAAGATTGCTCAAATAAACTCTGTTCTTGGAATTTACTGAAATGACAGATTTGCTGCAAAAAATTTATACCTTCCTTCATGATCATGAACCAATGATCATCATCTTCCACTTTCATCTTCTCCTTATAAATCTCCATACTTTCCTCATTGTAGCCTTTCACAACTCTTTCCAAGAATTTATGTACTTCATCTTCTGAAGTATCTCCAAGCCAACTATTCATCCTCCTTGCATCTCCATCATCTACATCCTTTGAACATGCATGACTTCCTCATTCATAGCTTCCAAGAGACAATGTTGTCCCTTCCTCTAACATGACAAAATACTGATTCTATCTCGCTATCATGCCTTCATGAGGCAATTATTCCTTTAGGAAAACTTCAAGTGGCTGCCTATTTCCATGACCTATAAATCCTTCAAATATACAAAAATCATCAGTCTTAAAAATATGAGACTCTTCAATCTCTTTAGATTCCTCTAACATATTCTCCTTATGTTGGAATGAAATTTCCAAGTTCTTCAGGAGGTCTGCAATTTGAACCTCAACTTCCTCTCCAATCATATATCCCTTCTTTGGTTTACAAAAGTGAATTGTTAGTGCTATCTCCAAGGAGTCTATATACTCAACTTCTATGAGTTCTTCTTCTCTAATATAAGTGTTCAACTCATGCTTCTTCTTCCTTGCAATCAACTACTTAATATGCCATCTAGCCTTCCTCTTCAATCTCCAACCATGTTTTTGGTCTTCGATGCTTTCCTGTAGTAGCTCCATAATTATATTGAGCCTCTCCTTCAAATTAGTAAACTCTCTGTCAATCTCCTCTTGACTCATATTTCTTTTGGCATCATCCTTCCTCTGGCTATGAATTCTCTCTGAACCTTTTTCATGACCATCAATAGTCATCTCCATATCTTGTGAACTTCTCCTAGTTTAAGCCCCTGTAGAAAATGTCCTCATCTTCTACCTAATACCTTACCAAGCTTCCCCTTGAGCTGTGGCCTTTTGGTATTGAAGGTTCTATCCATTGGAACCCTCTGAGAATTCCTCTGTTCTTATTTGTCTTTGCGCCTACTCACCGAGAACTCTATTTTTCTCCTCACTTCCAATCTTCAGCTGAAAGTGTTTACAACACCCCTTGTTGTAAGGTTCTTCTTCCATAAGCTTCTCTTCATCCTCTAAGAGCTCCATGTGATCTCTATCAAAACTCCTATGGCTGTAATGCTGCTACCAATCCCTTCTCTACTACCCACATCCACAATTATTCATAACCAGAGTTAATAAAACATTACTAGTACCTTCAAGATTTGTGCTAAGATATTGTCTTGTCAAAACCTTATCTTTTTATTTGGTTGGAATGGCCTCTATCTACAGTAAGTCACTAATGAATTATATATCCAATTCCTTTCTCTTCCTGTCTACACATATCTTCACAGGATCCCTTCTACAACTTCGAATTGACAAATTTCCCCTTTCTATTCAGAGAAAAACCTTGCTCTGATACCAAAATAATGACCCACCAAGTCGTTATCCCACGGGTATGGATAATTTGTTGAAGGAATTTATTCTCATCTTAGATCGAGCTACTGCAAAAAATAAAGCGTGGGCCCAAAAATTATTTAACAGAGTTTTGAAATTACTCTGATGTGCACCAGATGTTAGCGCTCCCAATCAACTGTCATCTCTATAAAACCTTGGTCTGCAATAATTGGTTTAAACATTATGTGTTGGATCCTTTAATCTTCCCCAAGCTAGCCCCTTTCCCGTATTCCCAAGCGTCTTGATCAAATGCTTAACATCATTGGATAGACTCAACTCTCATCCTCATCGTTGATCGTCACAGGATGGACGATCCCAAATGCACCTCATACTACTATAGTTGGAGTCGTAACCTAGGGTTCGCAGACTGGCTACGAAATGGCCTCCAGATGGACAGTCGATCTCACTTATGAATATGTCCAAATGGATGGATGTGATTAATCCCTCTTTATACTTTGTATCAGAGCCCCACTATTGGACTCCTTCTAGCTGGGATGCCCTGAAACTGTCGCTCCGGTAATATTTCTTCCCCTCTCAGACTCTGAACAATCAAACACTATCCACCATTGATCTACATTGGATCTAACGATTGCAGATTACTATCTCGCTTCCACTACGTGCACCTTCGCCAAAGAACTCACGTGGATGCCACGTGTCATTCTCCTACTTGTCGATATGACTTCCACATGTCATTTCCTCTTTCATACACATCATTGACACATGTATACTCCTCATTCATTGATGCCACATCTAGGCTCTGTCAACTGCCATGCATCACTCTAGTGACCTGCCACATGTCTCGTTCTAAGACACCGATCTATCTGACTATGAATATATCCCATATGTCTATCGATACTACTCTGTCAACTGCCATACATCACTCTGGTGACCTGCCACATGTCTCGTTCTAAGACACTGATCTATCTGACTATGAATATATCCCATATGTCTATCGATACTACTTTGTCAGACTTCCTTCCACTATTGGATTATGAGGTTCCTACTCCGATAGCCAATGGGGTGACGCCATGTGTCTGTTTATTGGCCTCAAGCAAGATCACTCTAAAAGCATCTGGACCATTGATTGGAGTTTCTTTCATTGTATTTCCCTTTCAACTCCTAAGATCCAATTTCGAAGACCACTAAGGTTCCACCATGTGTCCCCTTTTGGATCGTGGACCTGTGCATTTCTCCAATTGATCAGCGTCGTCGATATGAATGCCTTGTTGGAATAATTTTTGAGTAGGTATTTTGAAACGATAACTTTAAAATCCCTTTCCACTTAACGTTTCAGACTCCGAACTCAAGATCATTCTCCATCGTCAATCTTCTCCTTCTGTGAGATCTGGATGTCTTCATCGGAATCCGAAACTAGACTAAAATTGATCGTCGATCTAGTTAGATCTCTTCCTGAGATCTAATATCGATCGTTCCTTCTTAACATAAGGATGAAAAGTCTAGTGCAAAAATAAACATGCACGATCAACCCTTTGACTTGATCTGAAGGTGCCTGTTTATCGACACCCGCAAAAGGATTTTAACTATGTTCTTTGAGCCAATTGTGCACAAAATTTGAATTCCGGCTCTGTTCCTCCTCAATTTCAATATGATTCAAAGGATCATTGTTGATCTTGTCATTATCAACAATGTATCACAATCCTTGTGTGCTCCTTTCACCTGATACCTGCACATACAATCTAACATGGTATGAACTGGACTTTCACAATTCACACACATATGCTAAACAAAGGTCTAAAATTCCATTTCCAAACAACACTCTAAACAAAGTGATTTTACTATTCAATCATACAATAATATATATGAAGGCCACTTAGTTAATAGAGTACAACTCTACAAGAACACCAACTCTATAATGCAAGACTCAACTTACACCCTCAACACCAACTGAGATGAGGCAACAATCCTCAATGTACAAATGTCATTATGTCAATAGGTACGCAACCTATTGGTAGTGAAACACACGTATGTACGCGCCCTACTAGTAGTACAACTCGTGTATGTATTCGGCCAGTCTGTACTACAACCTGCGTATCACATATGAGTACTTAGGGTTTTCTCTTCAATATGAACTCAGATCCTATACAACCTTCAATGACATTCTCTTCTGTCTTTCACTGTCCAATATGACCCATAACCAATCACAACATATCCAAGCTCTCCAACAACTTACTCATACTCCTCAACCATGAAATATGAATGCTACTCAATCATGTATAAGCAATCAACATATTATGGAAATCATATCAGTACTGAATCATAAGAGTGTTGCTAACTCTATCAGCCAACACAAACCACATCACAACAACCATACCAAGAATTCCTTCAGCATTCACTACAAAACAAGCAAGAGTATCAATCAAGACAACAATGTAATCATACCAAAGATTCTATGGCAGATCTGAGCCCATATAATGCAGATATGGAACTTGCTTCAGTCTTCAAGAGCCTGGAACCAACTCACCCACAAGTCTTCATGAATTCATCCACTGTACGTGCTCTGTCCTCATTCAGCCCGCGTATGTACATGCTCTGGCTCAGTGCAACCCACGCATACCTCAAAAACTAGGGTTTCTAAACTTCCAAAACTTTTGTCGTCATTAACTCAGAGTTGTTGAAACTTTGATGCGTCCATGAGATCCTCCAAATCTGCTCTCTCTCAGAATAGATCTTCAAATATATGCTCAAGAGATGCATCTCACAAGAGACCCTTGCCTCTTATTTATACTCTCCAAGTAGCTTTCTTAGAAGTATCTTCTAGGTCACTTGGTCCACATAGTCAGTTATGTTCAACTTTGCCCAATTTTCCACTTGTCCATGTATCCATTAGCCACTTGACCACTTAACCCTCTTTCCTCATTTTAGGGTTAACCACTTTCCATAATTAAAAAGTTCTCCATTTACTTTATTATTTAAATAATCTTCCTTGACTTTGTCACTTTACTTTATCATTTAAATAATGGTTTCTTCTTTTCAAGCACTTTGTCTTCTTTGACCTTTTTGGGCTTCAAGCCAACATATGAGGGTCCTTCATCTTTGTAGGGCCATAAATCTCAAACCATGAGGAGTTATGTGAAATTCCACATACCACCAAAAATGGTATGACAAGCACATCCATCTAGGATAGTTTGATTGAAAAATTCACTGATCTTCATCCCATTATTCCACATATTAGAATGGGCTATCTTAACCATACTTCAAAGATAACTCAACCGTAAAGTGTCTTCCTATGAGGGATTTCACCATAAGGGGACCACTTTGGAGTTCATCCATTTGTACTCCTCATCAACCATGATAAGACAATAATGAGTCATCTTTACATAAAACAAACTATGCATCATATATCAAAGAAACCACATCAATCCATCTTCATCTATGCATCACATATCGATGACAATACATATTACATTAGTATTCTATGACAAGACATTGTTCCTCTGACATCAATCAATCAATCCTTTGGCATCAATCAATCCCTTGAAATCAATCAATCACTTAACATCAATCCTTTGACATCAATCAATCAAACCTTTGGAATCAATGACAACATGATCCAACAAATATTTCACCATCAACATCATGAATGTTGTGAGAGCATTCATCAAGACAAAGGGCATGAACAACCACTTGAAAATATCTTCTTTAGAATTGAAAGAAGTCTTCCATACATCAGTCAATTCTATTGGGACCTGGTGATAGTCAAAATTTAGATCAATCTTACTAAAGTACTTGGCTCCCTTGGGTTGGTTGATAAGGTTTTCAATTCAGGGAATTGGGTACCAGTTCTTGATTGTGATTTTGTTTAGAGCTTTGTAATCAATATAGATTCATCATATCTTGTCTTTCTTCTACATGAGCACAATTATGCTTCAATAGGGTGATGATCTTAGTCAAATGTTCCCTTTTTAGAGCAGCTTTTGAATATGACACTTGATTTCCTCATTTTCTAGGAGACAACAATGATATACTAGACCATTAGGTAAAATCATGTTGGGGGTCAGATCATTTGAATGATTGACCCGACAGGCACCTTGGTAGGTGAGGTGAAGATGTCTCAGTATTATTCCATGACTTTGTCCACTTGCTTATGCTACATAGATAAGCCCTATGTGGAGACCATAGGTGTGGCCATGACCTCCCATTCAATTTGAGAGCGAATCACGAGGAGGACAAATTTCCCAGTTTAGGAGTTGAACATCCTACACTACTTAGTTGTGACCAAATAAATTGATGTAGGTGGAGCTACCTCTGGTATCCTGTAAAAATATCTCCCCAAAGTAACCGTGACAATACGAGGTCTAGATTCATATACAACATGAAATTTCCACATATACAACTGGCCTAAAATAACATCACAAATTTCAAGTGGGGAAACATCACACAATACCTCATCCTTAAAGGGATTGATGCCATAGGGTAGGTGAAATTGTTGGCTAATGTGGAGATCACGTCTATGGTTGAGCCACCCGATGTTGTATGGATGTGGATGTGGTGTCGTCGGAAAATCCAACTGCTTGATGACCTCTGCTGATATTAGGTTATTTTGGCTTCCGCTATCAACACTGAAATGTAGTGGATCACCCTTCACCCACATATGTGAGTGGAAAAGGTGCTCACCTTCCTTTGACTCTTGTAGTTCATTTGGTTGGACCTTGGTTTTAGCGACTGTGGCACTAGGTTCTGCATCAATGATTTTCTTCCCCTTTTCTGGATCTGAATCAGAATTGGAGCCTGGATATGACTTCGAGTCTTTCATCTTGACCACCAATGACTTCCCGTTACCCTTCTTTGCTTGTATCTTAGACTAGTTGTCTTGAGGTTGTCCATGATTTCTTTGTCCTTTTTTTGGAGGCCAAGTATACCTTTTCCTTGCTTATGCTATGATGCATTTACAGATCCAAACTCCCTCTTATTCCTTTGCTTACATTTTTTCTCGATTTTGACAACATATTGATAAGTGGCTCCTAATGACGATATTTCTAGAAACTCCATTTTTGTTTGGATGTACCTATGTAGACCCCTATGGTATTTTAGAAACAGTTGCCGCTCAAAGTATTTGATACCCAACTTGGTATGCAAGGTATTGTAATGGCCTAATATACTAAAGGAAATAAAAATAGAAATTACTTGATTGACACTATCAATTCAAATAACCATTGATTTCTAACATAGGGAAACTTCAATAAAAGTTACTTAAATCATAGGTGCAACGATATGTTCAGAACTTTCATTCGGTAAAGAAACCCAACGTGCCTGTAATCTGGTGAATTCAAAAACATAGTGATACCTTGATCATTGATCTAACAAACTGCAAAAAAATGTGGGGGATGACTCTCCACCCAACTATAGACTTTGCTACTTTAAGTCTTTAGTAGCAGGTCACCCCGAGCCCTTAATCCACTACTATGCTAGCCCCTCTTAGCATTGTCCTAAAATTTCCCAAGAAAAATTAGATTCTCCTTTCCTCCTTCTTCTTTGTCTTTTTATATATTCTATCCATGGTAAAGAACCCAATCCCTAGGGTCCATTTAATTATTTATTATATTTCAGGTTTTCTTCATAAATTGTCATTACTTATTTTACCATTACCCACATATCAATAATAAGTATTTA
>WSFP011500408.1:0-13915 GCA_009831015.1 Picea engelmannii | reverse complement strand
GACCAGAAATTTAACCAGATACTCAGAAAATTGACCAGAATTCTGGATTGACCAAAAATTTAAAACCGCACAACAAAAAACCTGCTAAAAAAACAATGGAAAAGAAGATTACTCCCGAGTTAGCCTACTCCTATGTATACACCGAAGATTAATGACCTTTTAATCTAAAATTCTAATATGATGGCTAACAATTGAAGATGCTGGCATATTCTTAGTCGTCCTCCCAAATCAATAAATATGATTTACTCTTCATAACTTCCTTGTATTTTTGAATGCATCCGTTAACTTGTTTACTTTTTAACATTTACCTAATCATATTAAGAAATTACTGTAGCACCATATAATTACCAAGTTTGGATTATTAACGGGCACTACTTCAACTTCCTCCTCAGCTGTCCGTGCGTCTCAGCTGTCCACGCATTTCATATTCGATGACTAATGACTAGCCGACCCACCAAGCATTTCATTTTCAAGCATGGATATCTTTCGGCATTCTCAACCGATACCTTTCGATGTTCTCAGCCGCCAGTTAGCAGCTTTGCTAGTATATCTCAAAGCGTTTCTTCACGTCATTTTCCACTGTATGGGAACAGTTTGACCGTTCTGAATCGAGCTGCCACCTCGTGAAGATAAATTTCTAAATATATCCATCAAGTCAGTGTTCGCCCATTTCTGGAGTAGAATGACTGAGACAGGCACATGACTGGAGAATCAAACAAGCTAAGTCATAGATTAGAAGGGGAATCATATTGAAATCGGAGCACGATTACCATCTTCAGTGGACAATGTTCGCCCATTTTCGGAGTAGATTAACCGAGACAGGACATGACTGGAGAATCAAACAAGCTAACGCATAGGTTAGAAGGGGAATCGGGTCGGAATCGAAGCACGATTATCAAAAATGATTATAACTTTGGAGTCAAGATGATTGCCATCACAACAATGAAAAACATGTCCGCAGAACTTTCAAGAAATTCAGAATTCCAGCAATGCGCAGATTACGAGGGTTGTCGTTTTCATGATTTGAAGATTGCAAGTTCTGTAGCATCGTGATTAAACCATCTGTTGTTATATTCAACAAACGATGCTCTACTTTGGACTATTCGGGGTTGATGAGACCTGCGACAATATTAAAATTAACATGAACGATTGCCGCATGGTCCCATTGGTTGCCTACATTTACTACGCACATGCATCTATACCTGAACTGCAATCGGCAAAAGCGCCGACATCTATAGTGTATGTCGCAGTTCCAGTTGGCGCGGATCACACCATTCTTTGGAACGCCCGAAGGGGTCTTCCTAATCTGTTCAGAAATGTAAATACAGGCATCCAACATTTCCATTTGGATATTTAATTATATGTTCTAAATAACTACTCGCTTTGACTTGCCTTTTCTGTTGTTTCTATTAGAACCGAATCAGTTTAGGAGTTTGTCGTGCCCTTCCATCAATCGTATGTTACAAACTGATTTTCAGTCTGCACGTTCCAGCATTTAAACAATAAATAAATAAAATTCTATGCCCTCTATTTATAACAAATGGGGAGAAGCCCAGAGTTCAAAAATGATAGTTGGCTTGTATGCCAGCTGGCTTACAATTGTCCACTAATACCTGCCCTTAAGTGAAATGTGCGGGTGAAAAATAAACAGGGTAAGGTACTCAAGTACAAACTCCCATAAATAAAGAAGGAAAAAAAACTTTATGGAAAGAAGTTGTCCCCCAAAAGTAAACAACATTAAAATAACTTGTGAAATGATTCGAGAGGAATTCCAAAAAGGTTTAGTGAAGATGTCCACAAATTTTCATTCAAACAAATACTCCATCTTAACAATACCATCTTGTAAGTGTTGTTAATGATCTTAACAATACAAATGTTTTTGCTTGGTCGAGAGGCATAGCCACTGATCTTTCTCCCCTACAGACTCGAAGCTCCAGGAAGAAAAAGGAGCTCTTGAACACGCAGACTGCTACAACTGATCTTCCCTCTCAGGAAGGAAAGGCCCTTAGAGCTATGAAGGCCTTGGCACGATCAAAATAATGATCGTGCTCTCCTTAAACATTCGAGGGACCGGAGGCCCCCTCAAGGCGGCCTCTTTCCGAAGGCTGTTGGAAAAAACAAAGTCGGATCTCTTCTTTCTTCAAGAGACCCTTTCGTCTGATGTTTCCGCCAGGGATTTCGTTCATCTTTTCCGTCCTTCTTGGGTCTCAGCAGCTGCCAGTTCCATAGGAAACTCCAGTGGCTTGTTGGTGGCCTAGGACCCGGAGCTTTTCGAGTTGAGGCCTTTCATGACGAAGGGTGGCATTCTGTTAACAGGACGCTACTTAGCTACTTGTCAGGAGGTGGCATTCCTTAATGTCTACGGTCCTTGTTCAAATAGATCTCTCTTCTGGAAACAACTGACAGATAGTGGATTGCTCTCTGTTCCGAATCTTATTCTTGGTGGGGATCTCAATTTTATTTTGTCAGCCGATGAGCACTGGGGTGGTTCGAGCACACAGGGCTTTAGAGATTCAACCTTCAGCGAGCTCTTCACTGCAAACAATTTGATCGATGTCAAACCCCACAGTCTCGTTCCTACATGGAGAAATGGGCGCTCTGGACAAGATACCATTGCGAGACGACTGGACCGTTTTTTTGTGGCCGAGGCTTTCCTGTCTACATCGATTTTCCCTTTGTCGTGGGTGGAGTTCCCTTATGTTTCTGACCATGTCCCGGTCCTCCTCCAGCTTTTGCCCCCAGCGCTGCATAGATTGACTCCTTTTAAGTTTAATTATCACTGGCTTTCCTCTGAGGACTACTCGGATTTGGTCCACACGATCTGGATGGATCGAAGTTTCCTGGCTGAAGTCGACCCACAGAGGCGTCTAGTTTGGAAGTTAAAAATTCTTAAAGCCAAAACTAAGTCGTGGTATCTTGACCGAAAAGCAACCGAAAAAACTCTTTTAATCCAGCTCGAGGCAGAGATTACAAAGCTCATCCACTCATCGACTTCTTCTGTTTTGAATTTGGAGTAGGCTGCACGCCTAAAGTTTTTAGAATCTAACAGGGCCTCCATCTTGAGTAATGAAGAAAAAGCATGGCGATTACGTAGTCGGGCCACTTGGCTGAAAAGCGGTGACAAAAATTCTAAGTTTTTCCATAATGTGGCTAGCTTTAAGAGGTGCAAAAAGACCATTTGGTCTATAGATAGCACAGACGTGGGAACCATCCGTGGGCAAGCAGCGATTAAGAATGAGGCCGTGGGGCATTTCAAACAACTTTTTAAATCCACTAACAACCACTTTCTCCCAGAAAAGGCCTCTACAGCAAGTTTGTTTCCAAAATTCATCTCTTCAGAAGCTGCTACAGAACTATACAAACCTGTATCTCTCACAGAACTAAAAGATATCCCGATTCACTTTAAAAGAGAAAGAAGCCCAGGGCCGGATGGCTGGACTTCAGAATTTTTCCTCTTCTTCTTTGATTTGGTCGGCATGGATCTTCTACAGTTGGTGGAGGACTCTCGTTTGAAAGGTAAGATCTCGGGGAGCCTAAATGTGACCTTCCTGGTCCTGATTCCAAAAGTAAAGCTCCCTCTCTCCTTCAACGACTTCCGTCCTATCTCACTTTGCATCCTCGTCTACAAGCTATTATCAAAGGTCATCTCCAACCGGATCAAACCATTTCTTGGCAGGAGCCTTTCGGCGGAACAACTTGGGTTCTTAAAGGGCAGAAGAATCTAGGATGCTATTGGTGTTGCCCATGAATGCATCCATAGTATCAAAAAACATAATTTAAAAGCGTTGATTTTGAAGCTGGATCTTAAGAGAGCCTTCGACAGCATCGACTGGGATTTTCTGAGGCCAGTGCTACATGCTGTGGGGTTTGGAGAAAAGTTTACAAATTGGATCCTTGCTTGTGTCACAAGTGCAAATTTCGCTGTCATAATCAATGGTGAGGCTACGAACTTCTTTAAAAGCGAGAGGGGCCTTCGTTAGGGTTGCCCACTCTCCCCCTATCTCTTTATTTTGATCATGGAAGGTCTCAGTCTCCTTCTCACCAAAAGCTTCAATGAGCAAAAATTCTCTGGCATTAAAGTTTCAAAGCTTATAAAGATCTTCCACCTTATGTTCGTTGACGACGTTCTTCTCTTGTCAAATGCTGATCCAGAGGAGTGGTCTGCTATCCAGGACGTGTTACATGGTTTTTGCTCTGCATCAGGTATGTCCATCAATCTTTCAAAATCCTCAGCTTACTACTGGGGACTATCGGAGACCGAATTAATTGTTTTCAAAGAGTCCTTGCCTTACTCTTTTTTCGATCTGAGGGAGGGTTTCAGTTATCTTGGTTTTCAGCTCAAACTGGGAGCCTACACCCCGACTGATTGGCAATGGCTTGTGAATATTTTTGAAAGGAAAATTGCTTTCTGGTGTAACAAATGGCTTTCCGTTGGTGGTCGACTGATATTGGTAAAATATGTACTGGAAGGCCTAGCAGTTTTCTGGATGACTTTGGTAAAAATTCCAAAAAAGATTCTCAACACTCTCCGGAGACTTGCTTCAAACTTCCTGTGGAACGGTCATGGAAATAAACACATCTTTCATATTTGTAATTGGGCGTCTTTGACTACTTCAAAAAAGGCAGGTGGCTGGGGGCTTAGAAATTTAGCCACCTTCAACTCTGCCCTCCTGGCAAATTCCTTTTGGAGGGCCGTAAATCTTGACAGTATCTGGCACCGAATCTTAACTGATAAATATATGGGATCTTTAAAACTTGTTGATTGGATTCGAAAGCCTTCCTTGCAGCAAAAGTGGGCCTCCACTTTCTGGAAGGGACTGGTCACCTCTTCACCAGTCATCCTTCACTGGCTTTGATGGAAGCCGGGCAATGGCTCTGAGATTAGATTGGGTCGTGATCAGATCATGGGACTGGACGAGGGCTCGCTCCTTCCTTCAGCTTTGTGCCAGAAAATCAACTCTTTAAATTTATTCAACCTTGCACAGGTTAGAACACCGACTTTCACCCCCTCCTGGCCAGATAATTGGTTGAAGAGCTGCGATCTGGCTCTTGATGGACCATGGGCCTTTGACCAGAATCGTTTTACTTCTGATCTTAAAAGGGCGGGCATTTCCCTCATTAATGAACCAGACTCTCTCTTGTGGACTGGAGGGGATGCTTCGGGTCTCCACTCTGTTAAAAATATTTATGAGGCCCTCATTTCTCATCATTGTCCCGATTCCGATCCATCTTGGTTCCAACAGATTTGGCGTTGGAAGGTCCCTCTCAAGTATAAATTGTTTGTTTGGCTGGCAGGTAAAGAAAAGATCCTTACATGGGATATGCTTCGCAGGATAGGATGGGAGGGACCTGGTTTTTGCCCCCTCTGTCGTCACGCACAGGAAGACATCCATCATCTTTTGATTCATTGTGACTTTTCGAGGAAGGTTTGGCACCTATTATTCTTGCACTACAAACTCCCTTCATCCTGGAACAGGCTTACTGTGACAGCTTGTTTCATCGAGTGGCTATCCAAACGCTCCCTTCTGATCGGCCTAGCTACCCTCGTCTGCTGGAATCTTTGGATTGAGAGAAACTTTGCTCTGTTTGAAGGCAGGGCCCCATCCATAAAAGCAGTAACTTACAGAGTTATTGCCTCTTTCATCTGGCAGCCATCGACTGTAAAGCCCGTCTATATAAAAGATATCGACCTGAGCTTGCCTGAGGGGTTCACCCTTGCTTGTTTTGATGGTGCTGCCCTGTCATCTGGTCTTTGCTGCGGAGCGGGGGGTTTTTTTAAAACACATCAGTCGAGAATCACCAAATGGTTTCTCAACTGTGGTCCAGGATCTAATACCAAAGCAGAGCTTTTGGGTCTTTGGGCTTCCCTCTCGCTGGCTTCCTCCTGGTCCATCTCTCATCTGTTGTTCCGGGGGGATTCGAGCGTCGTCATCAACTGGATTAAACAAATTTCAGAGCTTCACTCTGCCCAGATTGAAGGATGGAAAAAAAAGGCGCTTGACCTCTCAAATAACTTCACAAAGATTGACTTTCAGCATTTTCCTAGATCCTTCAATCGTGAAGCTGATGCGCTCTCAAAAAGGGCTCTTTCCGAGATGGCAGGTCAACTCACGATCTTCCGTTGTGAAAATGGAATCAAGAGTCCTGTAACTATCCTTAGCATTTTCTAATTCTTGTCTTCGGCCTTTCTTCTGCGTTTTTTTGACAGTCATAATCGCATCCTTCAGGTTGTTTGATCACATCTTTCACACAGTTTACTTTCAGCTCGAGGGCGGAGTATATGGTGGATGCTGGGAAGTCTTTTCTCCTTTCCTGTTCTGATAGTATGGACTTTCACTCTGCTGGTGCGCTGATCAACTTTTTAGTTGCTGTAGACTTGTCTTTGTAAATGATTTTATACTTTTATAAAATTGAGTGAATTTTTTCATGGAAAAAAAAAAGTGTTGTTAATGAAGTACATGTGGATGACAATGTGTTTTGTTAGCTAATGCTCCACATGATTGCAAGAAATGTGTATGGTACATTGATTATCACAACAAAGATTAGTAGAATAATCAAATTGAATATCAAATTTGGTCAAAGATTGTCTAGTTCAAAGAACCTTTTAACTAACAAGAACTACAACATAATACTGAGTTTTTACCTAAGATAATGCAATTGTGGATTGCTTCTTGCAAGACCAAGCAAAATTTCTAGTCCAAAGAACCTCCTAACTAACAAAAACTACAACATAATATTGAATTTCTACATAAGATAATGCAATTGAGGATTGCTTCTGGCAAGACCAAGCAGACCAAGCAAAAGGAGAAAAACTGCAATTGAGAATTGCTTCTTGCAAGACCAAGCAAAAGGAGAAAAACTAAAACTAAATGTAAATTTCTAATCATCCACTAAACCAATCCAATGGCATTTAGTGAAATTCACATGATGAGAACCACCAAATATTTACTGAACATCAAAATCGGTAGTAACCTAAAAGTGTACTTTAATATGATTTACTACCTTTTAGTCATTATCATGAGAATCTTAAAGCTTGAGAGAACCAACCAATAATCCAACTAAAAAAATATATCAAAGTGTTTATGATTCAAATTCAAAAGACTCCCAACCTATTGAATATACAATGAAGGATTAACAAATGGTAAAAGAAAATGAGCAAAAAGTGTCATGCCTCATTGAATTGGAGTGAGCATAGGTTGGAATCAACCATGTCAAAATGTTCAAGTATGTCAAGTGCGGACTTCTACTAAATTAAAAGAATGCAAAGGACCATGGTGTGCCATATCAAACTACTTCATGAATGCTTGCACAATATTTTGAATCATGGATGAAGAGCTGTGTGACAAGCAAATCATCTACATATAGAACTATGATAAAGCGATCAATTCCTTTCTTATTAGTATATATTGTAGGGTAAGAATAACAATAATAGAAATGTAAAGTAAAGTAAAATATATCCTTCTTTCCATACGAAGTGTTCAAGACATTTCTTTAAGACCATACTATGGATGTTGGAGCCAACAAATGAGTAAAGGATCCTATACAAAACTAAGAGGTTGCTATATGCATATCTCCTCATTTTAATTACTATGCACAAAATCTCTCTTTACATCCTTCTAGTACTAACCATCCTTGGGAGGCATTAAAAGAAAACACAAGACCCATGAAATCCATATTGGTTATAAGAGAAATGTCTTAGAATAACAATACCTTCCATTTGTGAAAATCCTTTCGCCAAAAGACATGCCATGTTCTTGTCAACAAAGCCATATGTTACAGCCATTTATAGTGAACTAGCCTTTGTCTCCTAAGAAGAAAGATGATGTTTTGTGCATCATCGTTCATCAAGGACGAACACTTCTCTATCATCAAAGCAATCCATTATAGTATAATAATAAATAATAGTATTATAAAATTAATGTGGATCAAATGAAATGATGCAACTTGAAAGAGAGACACCATCATCTTGTGCAAGACAACATGGGATAAGCATAAAAAATTATTGGGGAATCTGTCAAAGTGAATTACCCTTGAAAACAATACATCTTTAGAAACAAGATTGAATAACCTATATGCCTTCATATCCTCACAATAAGCAACAAAAATCAATGGTTGTCTCTTGTTCTCCATAGCGTTGCACTTTTCATGTGGAGTTAAGGCCTGTGCTTGATTTTCAAATACTTGGAAAGAAGAAACATTGGGTTTAGCATGTGTCACAAGCTTCCTTGGGAGTGATATTGAGCACTTCCATATGAGGCATGTGATTCTAATTGTAATTTTCATAATTCACTACTTCAACTTAGAAATAAGGTGCCATGTTCTTCAACTAAATCGTGCAATTGGTCATCTCCTTCAACATTCAATTATCTCTTTCAGAAAGAATATTTTTTTTAGTGGTGTAAGAGAAAAAATACTAATGTTCAATGTGATGTTCTCTACAAAAACCTTTGAATGGCTGATTGACTTATCCCCTCCCCATTATCTGTGCAATTTTTTTTGATAGAAAGAGAGGACTACTCAACAAAATCCTTGATGATCTTACAAACAACAATGAACTTGGTCTTATATGGAAGAAAGTACACCCAAGAGTGGCGTAGAATTCACTAATAAAGGTGAGTTCATACTTAGCCCCTGAAAAATTAATGGTTTGGAAATAACATGAGATCAATATGTACCAAATCAAGAGATTTGGTAGCATGCAAGGCCATACTTTGAGGAAAAGGACCTTGATGCAATTTTCCAAGAACATGTCCTTTACAAATTCCATCAATGTAAGAGACTTTAGGAAGACCAAGGACCAAATTCCATGTGATCAACTATTGAAAATACCTATAGTTTAGATGTCCAAATTCCACTTAAAGAGCACACATGTGCATTGAAGGAGGAAGCTAAAGAATCCTCAAAATGATGATTTGTACAACTCATAAGTATGATCAAATATCTTAGAGAGAACATTAATTTATGGATTTTGTTGCTCTTTAAGGATCACAACATGATAAAAACATTCCACTATATTCCCATCACAAGAGTGGAAAACATAATAGATAGAGGGTAGGAAATGGTCCTTCCTACCACCTTCTATATCCCTTTCCAAAATCCTTTCCCTCAAATACTTTGAGACAAACTTTGGAATTTCCTAGTTCGACCAAGTTTGGAGAAACTTCCCTTTCCCCCTAAGTGGAACGATTTTCATCCTCTTTGTAGCCTCCATTATTGGTCAACACCCTAAATTGTCTACTTGAGACTATCATGCCACCAATATGGACATGAAAATTTTATATCTAAGTGGTATCTCACTAGTGGGATAGAAGGGGGCCTTGCCATTCACCTAAGTTGTTGTATATTAGTATAAATTTTAGGAACAAGGAAAAAATCATAGATGTAGTCATTATCTATCTACATAGTTCCTGCTCCTAAAACATCAAGCTATGAATATTCTCCACCAACAATCTATGAAATTTTTCTATCATATGTTGAAGGAAGCATCTCACGATAACAAGTCAAACATTGTGAGGCACATATTCAAGTATATAGCTCTCTAAATATGCATATAAATATTGAGAGCATACTGTCGTTGCATGCCTTCATTCAATGTAATCTGTAAACTGCCATGGATATTTCATTGAAATAGTTTGTAACCATAGATATTGTATTACACCAAAATATTTCATTATGTAGGTTTATTTCCTTAGATCTTAGATTTGTCAGTTGTATGGTTTTGCTCAAATTTATGAGCATAACTAAAATATATATATAAAAAAAAACAAGCAATTGAACACACCATTCAAAAAAACGAAGAAAATATGTATATTGGGAAATCCAAAATGGCAGAAAACCTAGCTAGAAGGTGAGGCATTTGGTTTGCTCGGTTATGAAAATGAAAATACAAAGAAAGAGGTAGTAACTATGGAGTTTCCTTTGACATTGTCACTTGAATGGTAACTAAATAAAATTTTTCCTCCTATGCTTATACTCTCAAATCTCATTTTTATATTTTCTACTCAACTATGGAACAAGTACAATGCTAAAAAATGCAACCCATTCTTCTCCTAGTGACCCATTATTTAACATAGCATGATAGTTATCTAGGGTTAGGGTATTGCATGTCTTAACCCTTAATTAGTGTTAGTTTTTGTACCTTCTATAATAGTATTGAAATTACACAAATGAATATCCCCACACGTGTGATTAATGGGGGATGATGCAACATCCACTTGATACCATAATGGTCAACAACATAGGTCAACTTGCAATATGAATAACTTCCTCATACACGCTCTGATTTAAGATATTTTTTCACCATTGTAAAGCTATTGATGTGTATAACACTTTTAGGAGATTGTGAGATATGTTTGAAAAGTATTGAACCGATAAAGTGTCATTTAATTCCTCAAACTGGATATGGAATGTTTTGGACACAAATTTTCAAACTGGGATATGCCACTAAAACAACTGAATTTCTCCAATTTGTTTCACCCAAAAGGTATTGTGATAAATGAAAAATTATATGATTATCCACTTAAAATCACAGTCATTGTAGTTTGTTCTATAATTTTCATTCCTCATGGTTAGGTATGCTAGAAAAACATAGGTTACACTTGACTTCTTCCTTGTCCTGGAAGAAAACTTATTAGACTTTCAAGATGGAGAAGTGGAGAATTTTAATTTATATTCATGCTTGAATGTAGACGCATAAGATTTAGAATAAACTTTATCTTATTTGTGCCAAGTTTTGTTCTTATCCCTAGAAGTTTGAGTCATAAGAACCTGATTTTTAAACCCAGAAAGAACATCTAATTGCACACGATTTGAAAATATGATCCAAGTGCATTCATAGTGACTTGAAAGGCAGATACAAATAAATGAAAATGACATCTTATATTAGAAAAAAAAAGGCATTTTCCATCTATTTTGGATTCTCTACAAGATTTCAACTATGACAGTAGTATCTTGAATATATGAGTTAATTTATAAGAAGGGAAAGGAGAATGTGGTCATGGATACTCTCTTTAAAAGTTATGAATATGAACGGTGTCGCTTTTCATTCTTGTTGAAGGTACAAGATTGGTTGAATCATATCTACAAAGAATAGTCCATAGATCCCAAGATCATCACCTAATCCAACAACTTCAAATGACACCCCATGTATATCAGAGCTATAGTTGGAACAATGAAAATATTTTTTATAAAGGCAATCTATATTTGAAAAAATATTCCACCTTTAAATAAACAATGTTCTCTAAAATATCTAATAATAGGTCATTCTATATTTCATAAAACATATGAAAGGATCAAACATTCATTTTTGGGGAAGGAATGAATAAGGAAATACACACTTTTGTGGTAGAATGTGATATTTTCCAACAACACAGTGGAGAAACAATAAAAAATCCAGGTGGTATACAACCTTTACTAATTGCACATGTTGTATGGATTGGCATTTATATGAAATTGTTTGTGGATTTATCAAAATCTAGTAATAAATTGATCGTCATGGTTTCGGTTGATCACCTTTATAAATATGTTCATTTTGTTTCTCTACAAAACCCATTTAAATATTCCATAGTTTTTTAAGTCTTCATAGCTAATATATTTAAATTCCATGGTATGCCATAATCTATTATAAGGGTTAGTGATTACACTTTCACTAGAAATTTGGTAAGAGTAGTTTCAAATATAGGGCACTCAATTGGATATTATGACCATTTATAATCATCACACTGGTGGTCAGAATGAAGATGTCAACAAGTGTTTTGAAGAATATTTATAGTTCTTTACTTCATAATTATAATCCCAATGGGTTCAATGGTTACATGTATTGCAATGGTGGTAGAATACATCTTATCATGGTGCCACTTAAATAAACCCCTCTAAGGATTTTTATGGATAAAATATTCCATCAGTACTATCCTACTTACGTAGAGTCTCTAAGTTACAAGATTTTGAAAAAACCCTCATAGCTCAGGATAGTAGCCTCCACCTTCTCAGAGATAATATGATCATCGCTAAAAATTGAATGAAGTAGCATGGTTTTTAGCATCATTTTTAAGAAGGTGATTAGGTATTCAATCATTTATAACATTATAAATTGACCTCCCTCAAATAAAAACACCACCAAAATATTGCTCCAAAGTTTTCTAGAACATATAAGGTCCTAAAATGTATTTGTCTAGTGGATTACAAATTAGAACATTTGATCCATTCTAAAATTCATCCAACTTTTCATGTCTAATGCTTAAATAAAGTGGTCATATCTAATTGTTGTATTCAAATTAGCCTTCAATAACTATATGAAGAACATTTCATTTGGTTGTAGCCTAAAGCTGTCTTTGAGAAAAGAGGGTGTTGTATTTTCCAATGCACTTTCCAAGAGGTCCTTATATAATGGAAAGATACATTTACAAAGGATTCCACACGGAAAATAACAGAGATCGTTGAAAAATTCCCGCATTTCCATCCTTGAGGACAATATTGATTGTTTAAGGGGGAGAGTATGTTAGGATCCTACCATTCCGTTGTGGTTGCAAAAACTCTCATTAAAAAAAAATTGTTACACTAAAAATTAATAGGCCCTCCTTACTCAACTTCTACATGAATTTTGAAGTGTATAGAGAAAGAAATGTATTCATGTACCTCTGTGACATCTCAACGATTGGATATTTAAACCTCATTTGCATTCAAAATAAATTTTATTTTTACATCTCTATTCATATTTCAACGTGAAATTATTTAGTTTCAAAATCCCCTTAAACGTCATTTATAACTCAGGTCCTATACAAGGAGTATTCATATTCATTACAATATGCAAGCCTATTAGATCCGATCAATCAAATTCATTCCATTAGAAATTATTTTTGTCTAGGTCATGAGAACTTTCTAAAATCCAAGGCCCAAAAGACTAACACGATCTCATTCTTAGGTTTTTCTCAATCAGAATGATGAAATACACTTATGATTAACATTTTCTCGTAAAACATGATTTTACTAAAATCCTATCGGATGCTCCTTTTTGGACTAACCTATTTTGAATTGTCAAAGGTCCTTAAGATTTCTAACGTTCTTTTCCAAAAATATTTCTTACAAAATGCCTTTTTGTAATATTATTTACAATATTTATTCTACTTGAATCCTCCTAAAATCTTGGCTTTATGTCATGTCCTTAATTTCTTCCCTATATGCCAGAAGGGAATCCAACAAAAGATGAAATCCAAAGCCCATTTCTTTCTTGAGATTTGAGACCTTTTTTAGGGTCATCGCGGGACTCATAATAGACAACATGTGATGATAATCGCATGTTGTCTCATATGAGTCCTAGGACGACCCTCAAAAATGTCCTAAATCTCAACCAAAGAACGTGTTTTGGATTTCATCTTCTATCGGATTCCCTTCTAGCATGTAGGGTGGAAAGTAAGGCTATAACACTTTAATTTCTAGTTTTTGTCATTTCAAAGGTTTTGATGTGCAACCAATTTAGTATATTTATTTATGTAATTTAAAAGATATCCCACCCCTTTTCATTCTTTTCTTTGGTTATCCTTGTCTTAGCATGCTTCCCAATACGAATTCCTAAATTTTTTGGTCTTTTCTCACGAGCAAGTTTCTTGTATCACTCCTAACCCAACTTTTATGAGGAGTTTTCTCCTTATAGACCGTGTAATAAGGATTTCCTAACGATCAATTTTACCTTTTAAACTCTTCCCACGAACCTACCTTTTTGACACTTATACTAAAACACCTCAAAGGTTAGTTACACATATTTTATTGATGAAAACAAATATAAAATAAGTACACCTTTGTCCCTTTTCCAAGACCATTTCAACAATTCCAAATACTAAACCCCAAATATTCATTCGGAGGATCTCCATCAAATTATATTGTTAGATAATCACTTACTCTCTTTCTCATGGGGTTCTTT
>WSFP011500405.1:0-13915 GCA_009831015.1 Picea engelmannii | reverse complement strand
TTAATGTCTCATTTAATAATTACTCATTCATTAACCCCTAATCAAGGAGTTAATCATACTTCAGCTAAGTATAATCAAAATAATTAATTAATAACTTATAATTAATTAAGGTTATATAATAATTAATTATAATTTAGCTAATGGTTAGGATTAATTATGAAGTTATTCACAGTAATAAGAAAAGGGTCATTACATGTATGACCCTGCATGTTAATGTACTTGGTTATCTAGAATAGTGTTCTTCATACCCCATTCCAAATTACTGTATCTGATTATTGGTTTCTAAAAGCACTGGCTCATTCGAATGCATGATAAGTTGTTCTTCTCATTAGCCATCCTGAGTTATCCCATTGATCCACACACTTTGATTATTAATTTCTTAAGTTACCAAGCATTCTTAGCCTACAACCCTAAGGAGTTTCTTGGAGTGATAACACAACCTTCCCAGATATTGAACCGTTCGAACTGCTTGCCACAAATTTCACTACCCTTTGGTACTCGAGTGATATGAACAAACAGTGGTAGTCGAACACTATTTTTCATACATATTACTTTCAGCTAAAGAGAGCCATCGAGGCTGAACCATGCATGACCCCGAACACCCTACAGAGGTTCTGACCCCTGATGAAGTTCTACGTAGATTGACACTTCATCTACATTACAACGTGACCCAATGAACATAAGGAGCAACTTCAGTCGTACTACAAACTCACGGAAGAGGACCTTGAGGAGATCACAAGGACTGGTCTGCATACCTCCTTCTTCCCGCAGAGATGTTGAACCCTGACAACCCAGAGACCACGCATAAAGAACATGATACACCCGAACCCAATAGAACAAAGAAGACCAAAGAGGTCCAAGAATTAAGTAGTGCCTCAAGAAAGACTGCTTTAGTAACACCTGACCGAGGGGGTGATGGCGAAGTGGAAGAACTGAATGGAAAAGGAGTTGAATTCCTGCATGATCCTTTTCCTACTCCATTTAAAGATGAGGTGTTAGAGAATGTGGGAGGACATGAAGTGTAATCCTTCATAGATGGATTTTTAGGTTACCATCAGATTATAATTGCTCCAGAGGTTAGGTACAAAACTACATTTGCAACAGAGTGGGGGTCATATCAGTACACAGTAATTCCATTTGGTTTAAAGGCACCAACAATATTTTCTAGAGTAGTAGTAGCTACATTCAAGGTCTTTATACATAAATTTCTAGAGGTGTATCTGGATGATTGGACAATATTCAGTTTATTAAAAGACCATGTAGAAATTCTGAGGTTAATGTTATAAAGATGTAGGCAATGCCATATTTCCTTGAATATTAAGAAATGTATATTCGGTACACCGTTTGACATCCTACTTGGAAACATTGTATGCAAACAAGGCTTGATATTAGTCCCTTCAAAGATTGCTGTTATTGTCAATTTACCACCACCAAAGTGAGTGCACTAGTTGACAACAACACTGGGCCACACAGGGTACTACAGGAAATTCATAAAGGGCTATGCAAAGATTACCGCGCCCATGGAGAAGTTACTAAAGAAAGACATCCGGTTTCAATGGAGTGATGAATGGTAATAGTTCTTGGAAATACTGAAAGAGAAGATGGTGACAACACCAATTATAAGCTTTCCATATTGGACAAAAGAATTTCATGTGCATGTGGACGCTTAATCCATTGCACTTGGAGCAATTTTTGTACAACCAGGTGAAGGAGACATTGATCACCCAATATATTTTTCTAGTAGAAAATTGTTTGAGTCTGAACATAACTATAATACTACCGAAAGGGAAGTTCTGGCTATGGTATATGCCCTACAGAATTTCAACCATTATCTATTGGGTCAACACTTTAATATGTTTACAGATCAGTCCGCTTTGAAGTACCTAGTTAACAAGCCACTGTTAGGGGGAGAATCTGTAGATGGCGGTTATTGTTTCAGGAATATGATTTTGAAATCATAGTAAAACTAGGGAATCTGAATGCATGACCAGATCAAATGTCAAGAATTACTAATGGAGAGGAGCCAAGGAACTTGGAGGAGAAGTTTCCTGATGCTAACTTATTTTCTGTTCAGATTGCTGATGATTATTTTGCTGACATTGGATTTTTGAGCACAGGAATGGATCCCAAGGAATTTATTGTCGCATAGACAAATTAGTTGGTAGTGCGCACTGTAGAATATCAGTTGATTGCAGGTCATTTATACAAATTATGTGCATATGGAATTATGAGAAGATGTGTGATGGAGAATGAATGCTCCATGGTGTTAGAAGCACATGAAGCCATAACTGGAGGGAACTATGTAGGAAAGCCTACAACACAGAAGGTGTTGCATGCAGGATTATGGTGGCCCACAATACATAAGGATGCAAAGGAATACTGTTAGAACCATGATGCCTGCCAGAAGGTGGGAAAACCATTTAGAAGGGATGAAATGCCACTCATGCCCCAAGTAACTTTATAGGTTTTTGAGAAATGGGCTGTGGATTTCATTGGGTCGATTAATCCACCAGAAAAGAGGTCAGGATATAGATACATCATCACATCGACATAATAATTAACAGGATGGCCAAAAGTAGCCCTAGTGAAGGATTGTAGCGCATAAAATGCAGCGTGGTTTCTCTTTGAGAACGCAGTGACTGGATTTGGATGTCCTAGAATTTTGTTGAGTGATCAAGGAACTCAATTTATTAACAGTACAATTAGAGCTTTGATAGCAGAATTAGAGATACATCATCATAAGAGAACACCTTACCATCCCCAGGAAAACGGTACTGTAGAATATTTTAACAAGATTCTAGAGAATGCATTGACAAAAATTTGCAATGTGAATAGGGATGATTGGGATTTGAAGGTATCAACAATATTATGGGCTTACAGGACTACATGCAATAATCTTCTAGGATAGACACCATTCATATTGGTGTATGGGTAGGAAACATTGGTTCCATTGGATTATTTAGTACCTAGTCTACGCATTGGAACAATCACCAACATGACAGAAAAAGGTGTTGTGCAGGAAAGATTGGATCAACTGATGGAGCTGGAAGAAGACAAAATTTTAGCAGGATTTCACCAGGAAGTACAAAAAGTGAAGGACAAAGCTTAGCATGATAGGCACATAAAGAAGATAATATTTAAGGGAGGAAATCTAGTTCTCCTCTATGACAACATGTATCTACAACACCCTGGGAAGTTCAAGATGCACTGGTTATGACCTTATCAGGTAGAGGCCATCACAAATGGAGGTGTTGTGCAACTAAAATATCTTGCATGGAAGAATCTCAAAGAACTAGTGAATGGAAGTCGATTGAAGCCATATAAAGACAATCAACCTAACAACCTGAGGTAAAAACAAAGAGAGAAGGTATGCTTGTACATATTGTATATAGTAGATGTTAGATGAAAAAGACAAAAATCCATAAAAAGAAGGAATGTAGTAAAAAGACAAAAAGATAGGAGAATATTAGAGGCTTTGATGTAATAGAATTTTTAGCATTAAGAGTGCACTGCAGAAAAACCAATGTTGAAGACAGTGTGTGCTGGAAAGTAGTTGATAGATACAAAAAGTGTAGTGCGTAGGAAAAAATGAAAAAGTGAAAACTGCCAGTGCAGAATAGTTGTTAGTACACCGTCCCACCATAAAGTCAGAAAAGGGGGGAAATGTGGTCATTTGTGCTTTTTCGCTAAGGAGAATAACGAAGAGAAAAATCTAAGCACAAGAGAGAGAGAATTTGGGAGAGAAGGTTGAGAATTATAGATCAACAATCCATATCTTAGAAAGATGTCACCAACACGAGTTAGAGCACCGAGCAGGGTCAGTTGAAACATAAGAAGCAATGCTCGGATGATGCAACCAAGGACACAAGACCGACAATCGTGGATGTGGATGAAATCCATATGCCAGAATATGAGTCCACTAGCACACAAGTGGAGGAGGAAGAAAACCCATGATTGGAGTTCGAGAAGCTTGAGGAAGACACATAAAGGATAGAGTCTGACGCGTCGAGAGGAAAAGGGCCACAACTGGAAGAACATTCTAGGGCTTCAGTGCAATAGGGCATAGAGTTAGAAGAAGAGAAATAAACAGAGAACAAGGGTGTACAAAAGGTTGGGGCGTCATCCCCACAAGGGAAGAAGAAATCCCGAGC
Organism: Picea engelmannii; assembly: GCA_009831015.1. NCBI lineage: Eukaryota > Viridiplantae > Streptophyta > Pinopsida > Pinales > Pinaceae > Picea > Picea engelmannii. The sequence continues at coordinate 9,764 of WSFP011500405.1, read as the reverse complement.
TGAAAGTTGCGCGCAAGGAATACCACGCCCATAGGTAGAATTGATTATTGTCATGCCAAAAATACCAGAGGGAGTAAAAGGAGATGATGAAATGATAGGAGGAGTAAACACGATGAAGTACTCATACCATGACGTGACAAACATAGTCAAATTCCTGGATTTAGTGCAACATAATTACATGGAGAGTAGAGGAGAGGGCCCATCAGGCACACCACTATTGGATCTTGCACAGTGGATCATGGGGCTCTACAACACAGGGATCATGAATTTTCTTGATATACCACACTTTGGGCGCAGTAAACACATCAATGGATGTGTGAAACAACTCCCAACAAGGGTGCATGGATGGATTTCTTGGATGGATAGGCCAGTGCCTATCAATTTGGATTTGATTGTAGCTATCACCAGGCTACCCACAGATGGGGAGAAGCCAGAGCACTCTAGAAGATAAACCTAAGGAAAAGGCCATCTCCGAGGAAATCAAAGCGAAATATGGCACATGTAGAGGAAACATGGAAATTAGGATCAAGGACATAAATGATCTTGCGACGAGATTCGTTACAAGGCTTCTAGGGTGAAAATCGATGTGCAAATGCAGGAAGGAGGAAGTACCAGTAGGAGTGGTAGCAGCTGGAGCGCAGTGCATGAAAGGGAGCTCGATGAGTTGGGCCCATTATTTATTCAATTCATTCCTGGAGTACTGTAAGGATACACATGATTGGGGCTCTGAGTTCCACTACTCGTGGTTACTCATCCTCATTACACTTGCAGGGTGGAAAGAACCAACGTATAGTATGATCCTGCAGAGAGTAGGAAAGTGTGTCGCAACCCGATACACTTCCTTAAGGAGAACAACAAACCCAAATATGAATTAAGTGAGTATCTATGTATTCACACTATACCTATCGGAGATCTAGAACCACTTAGCCGACACGTGGAGTATTTCCCCTGAGACAATCTAGGAGTTTGGATAGATTGCCAACTTTCAGGCAATGCGCCATAGCATGTGGTTGTAGGTGAAGAGGGACCCAGCCAAGGAGTGGATACAACTGAGATACTACATGACGATGTAGGATATACAAATGGAGGTCTAGGAGTGGCCTAATGAATGGAAGGTTCTAGAAATTCCAAGGACAATGCTAGGAGGACAGACTGAGACGTAGGACATAACAGTCCCTGTGTAGCAGACACGCATAAATGGTGCTATCAAGAAGAAGAAGACAACACAAGGTCCAATCGGGGGAAGTATCCCAATTCAAAAGAAACACAGGACGTAGAAGAAACCATAGGTTGGTTCCACACAAGGCCCACCACGTACAGGACATACACCAAGAGTTACAAGAGAACATGTGTGCGCAAAAGAAGAAAGGACAAAGACATGGGATACACTTGTGGAGGAAGAAATTTGGGCAGGGGACATGCATGTATACATAGATTCCAGAGACATATGAGCCATTAGATTCCCAAGAGAAGAGAACATGTGAGAAAACAAGTGGCTCCAGGAAGAAGGTGAAGGCCCATAGAACACCACCTCATACATCACTGACAACAGATGGTGTTGAACTAGTAGCCACAATAGTCAAAGATCGACTATCAGAGGTGTGGGAGAATGATGAGAAGCACATGGATTCGATTATGGAGAAAGTACATGAAGTGAAAACTGCGTTGGAATAGTTAAGGATCAGGGAAGAACATCCAAAAAAAGATAAACCAATGAAAACTAGGGAAGAAATGCCTGTTGGAGAAACAATGAAAATCACAGCGTAGGGGAGCACCAATTTTATCATAAAACTTGAAATGTTGTTCATCGATGAGGAGGTAACAAAGAAGCCCCTGAAGTAAATTGAGACATTGGACTTGGCATTGGACAAGATCCCGATGAAGGCATTGTATAAATTATAGATTAGTGTTGTGCAGGAAATTCGGTCTAGGGAAAGGTCTGATGCGATGAACTTACATATAGTGCAGGAAGAGAACATCACACTGAAGGAAGCAATAGACTAAGAAGGGCAGGAAAATAAGATAGCACAACAAAAGGTAGAGGATATGGAGAAACACATAAGTGAAGTATTTCAAACCATCCCAGACAGTGCAGGACCAGAGGAAGTATCTTCTGAGGAGAAGATGAGGAAAACAACACGGGCCTTGAAGTAATACAAGACCCAAATAAAGGAGCTGGAGGAGTGCGCAGTACCCACTACTCCTCTAGAAGTTTGAGTGTAGCAAGAGAAAGATGCAACAACATCCATAGAAAACATAGCGCATACGATACAATGAAAAACATAGCTGTTGGAGAAGAGAACCCAATTGTGGAAACAACTCTTAGAAGATTGGAGCTTTCAAGAGATGCAAGGAAGGGAAAATAGAGTGCATGCAATAATGGTAGATTTAAAACATTGACAAAAGAAAATGCCACTGCCCGAGAAAATCAAGACTGCGACAGAGATGAAGAGCCTACAGGCAGAGGAGAAAGTAGTGCAGGCATAGAAAATTGCAAGACAGGCTCAATTGGAGCCCCTGTAGGAAAAGGCGAAGCAGTTGATCATGGAGATCGACACATCAAAATTAAACATAGAGCATATTGGCTTGGAGGGAGGAGAAATATTGAAACCTCCAGTCACCATGTAGATGGTAGAAGCCATGGTGGAGAGGAGAAACGAGGCTCAGAAGGAATGACAACAAATAAAAAAGATATATGAAGCACTGGCATAGGCAGTGAAATAAGTAGGATTTAGTGAGTGACTAGGGGTGAGTCACGATGTCAGTATTGGGGGCCTGTTGGCATAGACCAATTTTGGGAAAGAATCAAACTAGCGCCGAAAAATAAGGAAAGTTCCAAAAAAAGAGGAAAAGTAGCACCGAGAAAAGAAGTTACAAAGTGGACAAATTGCTGCAGAGCAGTTGGAAAGTGGACAACCGTCGACTTGGAGAATGGTTGGATCAAGGACCAACCGAGATTGAGCAGTTGTAAAGTGGACAAACCTAATCCGCTTAGGGTTAGGGTTTTTGTGAGGGATTTGTCCTATTTTTGGTATAAGTAGAATGTATTAGGACTGTGAAAGGAGTTAGTTCGGGTATCCTATAGTTGGTTAGGGGGTTTTTCTGAGAGACTGGTTAGATGTTCTCAATTTTGTGAAGGCTATCATGATGTGTGGAGATCGAATGTAATGGTGGAATAATTGTATAATGCGCAACACTAGATTTTGCATGAATATGAATAAAGAGCCAAAGCAACAAATCTTTGTGGACGTAGCCCAGAAGGGGGTGAACCACATTATATTTGTGTCATGTGTATGAATTTTTTCATTGATTATGGTTATATTTTAGTTAATGAGCTATATGATAAATATGATAAATAATATATGGAATAACACTGCACAACACTGAATGAATCTGTGTCATTGGTTATATGTTGTGTCACTGGTAAATTTAGGATCAATATAATAAATGGGAATTTGAGGGCTAGGAGTTGAGTAGACCTAATTCCTCTGAGAGAGATACACATCCCATCCCATGGTTACAAACATCTGAGTCCTGTTGCCACCCATTGAAGCCATCTCGGGTGAGACTACATAGTGCACTTTGTGTGTTGTGTTGCCTTTTGGTATCCAGAAGGGCCGATGGTCAAAGGGTTGTTGGTAATCGTGTAATTAGAACCTGGATCAGCCCAAAGAAACCAACACACATCCATTATTAATCAGGTTGATATCTTTAAAAATTGCCATGCCTTATATATGGAATGGGAAACAAGGGGTCAAAACATTGTTGATCCCAGATAACACATCTGCTCCAGGGAAATACACGTTCCACAAAGGAAATGAATAGTGAAAAATTCTGGTTAACATCGTTTATATGATTTCCCATCTCAAGAGATATCCATGTAGAAATCACTTTATTAAACCAAATAAGTTTATTAACGACTTCATTGTAGACGAAACTTGAATATATCTACTTGTATTCGATTTGTACACATCTTGTATATGTATTAAATATAATATATGCCCTCGGTTACTTCATAAATTTTCCAAGCTTTATACATTGAATAATTAGAAAGAACATTGACCAAAGGCTTTGACACTTGAACCTTTAAATTATTCCATTTAGCAATGTCTTGTAACATGAAGTCGTTGCAATGTATCTATTATGTAATATATGCCTTCAGTGGAATGAGACCTTGAGAATATAACCAACACCTCTTTATAAAAAGAGCATGGAAAATATAATAGTATATCTTTGATTTTAATATGGCATGGGATGGTTAATAAAGTCAAGGCAAACACATGGTTTTAATAAGGTGGAACAACGTGGCCCATACAATAAAGTATTTATTCTTTGACATGTCATGAAAAAGTTCTCAAAAATATAATCTAAATTATGGTAATAATGTCATCAAATGCTATAAAAGAGAGGCATGGAAATATCTCAATAGGGGAATATTTATGAATAAGTCAAGAGCCATGATATTTTTCTCAAGAACCTTGCACCAATTTAATGAGAGTGGGAGAAACTTTACGCAAGAAATTTCATTCAAGGCGGATCTTGGTAATACTTTTCTAGCTAAGCAATGTTGACCAAAAATGTAGTCAACAAATTCCAACCAATAGATGCACGTCGCTTACAGTGGTGTGCAAGATTGAAGCAATGAGCTTATGATCCTTTGAAAGAAAGGGGAAGAGTTAGGTAATGATAGGACTGAGGGTGACTCAATGTGAGACAAGTAGAGGTCGATAGGGTTAGGTGGACCAGATTATACAATAGGGGGAAACAACATGGAGGCCAAGTGATTCATGGATTCATGGAATAACTCATGAAAAGTGGTAAGTATGAGGGGTTTTGGTCCTGTTTTATAACCCAAAGGGACAAACTATTTGGATCATGATGAAATGGTTAGAAAACTGGATAAACTGTCGTGGATGTATGTTGAGGAAAAAACCCAAGGTTAACATTGAGCATCCACACCGTGTATTTTTGAGCTATCTCAAAATGTAAGGAATGGAGAAAGGGAAAAAAGGAATATGGGCGAAGGAATGATGACTGTGACGAACAAGGATGTTTTGTTAAGAAAACATATGGTAGACAAAGCGAGGAATTACGACCAAAGGAAGGCAAATTTGTTCACCTGCAATCCTCTTGTCCACCAAAACGAATTTGGTAAATCAGTTAAAAAAATATACAGATAGCCTTTAATATCACCGACCAATGCTCCATCAACTCTGAACATCAAAAGGGAAGAAAAATAAAATAAAGCAAAAAACTGAAAGTATAACAAAAAGTGAGAAAATAAACTAAATAAATCCTAAGTCAACAAAAACCTAATTTACTCCTTTTGTAATTTATTTTTTATTTATTTTTATTTGTTTATTTAGTTACATTTTTTTATTTTTATATATTTTATTTATGTATAGAGGAAAAGAAGAGCATTAACTTGGACTCAAGTAGGATGAAATTAGCATAAAGGAATGCATCATCCATTTTGCATGTGAGTCTTATGACTTTCGAAACTTCACGCGTGGAAGGATTGCTAACATGCCAACCAACAAATGTGTATGGTGAGGAAAAATGACTAATCAATACCCAAAATAAATGATTACCAACCTCCAATACTTTCCAACCGATATGAGAAACTTTTCATTTAATACTGAAAGTATCGATTGAATCAAGGACTTCAGGTTTAGGATTTAGGGTTTGTATATCAAAGATAAGATCAATGCATTTATCCAACAAATTAATATCATCTTTAGGAATATTTATCTCAGGAACAAGGTCGTCATATTGCAAAGAAGATTGATAATATGGGTTCAAAAACATAGGGATGTCCTTAAAATATTCATCATCATTGAAGGAAAAAGTGCACCTAGGAGGGATATGCCCACTAGTGTCAAGTTATTTAACCTCTCTTGATTGAAACAATGGATTAGAAATGATGTTATACAAGTTAAGATCTTGATCGAACTCATGAAAATATTCAAAAGAGGACTCATCACATTTATCATTAAAGTGATACGACTCTTCATCAACTTGTTTTGACCACTCATTAGTATCATCAACAAATAAAAGTGTGTCATAAATAGGTTTAATTTGGTCAAAATTGACTTCTTCATTTGAATAATCAACTTCACCATCGTATGCGTGTGGATAAGAGGATTGAAATGAAATATGATATTGGGGTTGAATTCTTCTATGAGGTTTAAAAAGGGTGGTATTTGGAACATGTGAGGTGGGTTGATCATTAAGCATCATGATATGATCATGATCATATTCACATCCAAGCTCTTGACCACAAATAGTGAAGTCATTATAATTAGGCCCTAAGAGAGGAGGATCCAAAGATATATCAAGGTAAGCATGATTTGAAGATTTATATTCAAGGGAGAACATGCGATCCTATAAGATATTGATGATGGGGATTAAGGAAAACAAATATTTGTGCGAATTATGAACACCAAAGGAGAAACCTGTTCTACGGATTTGCTCTTCGAAGTCAAGGAAAGTGGCTAAATCTAGCTCTAGGCTTTGAACATCCTTTTCTTCTAACCTCCATCGGTAAAGAGGGGGTAGAATTTCATAATAATGCAAGAGGGTAGTCAAGTTGGTAGGGAAAATGGACATAGAAATTTAATGGTGATTTCCCTCGCACTTGTTAATGATTTACCTTATTGACCAGTAATCAAGTGGTTTCTACCATGTTCAACATCAAAACATCTATTCACATGGTTAGATTCGTGCCACATCGGGATCGGTAAGAAGACCTTGGGTTGAGTGATTGCTCTGATATATACTTTACCTAGGCTGCGAAGGAGATCATTTGAGTATATTGATATATATATACTGTCACATAGATCCACTTTGTATCTGTCCATGGCTATGTTTTGTTATCTCGTAGATCCACTGTGTAATTTCCGTGGCTACAATTGGTTTATGTCATGGAAGTATAGATCCACATTGTATATTTGTTGGCTATACATTTTGAGTCAACATGATTATGGATCCACAATGTATTTTATGGCAATCATACCTTAAAATCCTTTTATCACTCAAGCATAGGTATGCCTGCCTTGGGTTTGAAACATGTCATAACATTTGTTTGATGGTTGTATGCAGCTTCTACCAGGTTCTCCGAGTCCATACCCTTTCTTCGAAAAGTCTACAAAGTACTTCAGTCATCAGTTTCCATCTTCTAAGCTCACACTTTGGGGGGCAATCTGTTACATGCCAAAATTACTCACTTCGATGATGTCTCAATGTCATTTTCGTAAGTGTCACACTTTTGTCACAAGTGTCACAGAAATCATACTGTCATCTCGCCTATGTTGCATCATGAATGACATCATAATAACACTTGAGATACCCTATAAGACTAATTAAAATAAGGAAATATATCATTTGGCGAAGGGTACAAACTTTTACCTTGAGAAATTACCATCATAAAAGCATTTTTGGAGATCAACATTCCCTTGCCCACTTGCAAGGAGTGCTAGTGCTCCTTTCCCTCTTAGCATGGAGCGCTACAACGCTTTGTGGCCCACTTTGAGGGAGCATTGAGTTGTTGAGAAAATCATGGGACAAATCCCCCTTATCTCTGAAGACAACTGAGAAATATCCGAGTCAGTTTGGCTCGAATCCAAGTCCAAGGTTGGATCTAAGGGGAGTTCCACAACTGATGGAGTAATATCCTCAACTTATCCCAAGAATACCTAAGGTGGTTAAGCCTCTCAAAGCCTATATAAGGAGGCATCCTCATGGTGAAAGGAAGAGAATAATCAGTGAAAAATATTTTCATTTTAATTGTGGATCATTCGAGCAAGGGTTTGGACAAGGAGAGCTTGGTGAGGCTGCTACATCTGCATCTACATTTTGTAAGCGCCTTATGTTTTTCTCATTAATACATGTGCTTGTCCTGTTTCCTTCAAGATTGTGTACATTTGCATGACCTTGTCTTTTGGATAAATCTAGTTTCAAACTAATCATGGTAGAACAGGAATTATGTTTTGTCTTTGCTATTTATTGGATTGCAGGACTCGTTGAAGGACTTGGAGATCAAGTTCAACTTCGACCGTGCGAGGACAAACTTCGTAAAAAGGTACTCATACCTTATTCCTGTTCTCTATTTAATAGTTTAGCTATATTTAAAGGAAAGTCAGTGTTCAAAGTTATCACTTTTCTGTCTTGGTCATAGGGGTCTAAGATCCAAGAGGGAATTCACCTGTCTGCTGGGGAATTTTCCTACAACACAAGGAGAGGAAGAGCATGGCATCAAAAGGCTCACTAATGATAGCACAACCAAGATACAAATGACTACAAAATATTGGTTTCAAGCTATTTTTGAACCAAAGAAAAGGATGCAAGAAAGATGGGATGAATGCCTCAGGAAGTGGGAGAAAATCGATGAGGTAATGAAAAAAATCTAATTCCCCAAGTTTAGGTCACTAGAATATTTCCAGGACGTCAGTGGTATAATGAAGCAACACGTAGACAATGACAAAATGTATGAGTTGGATGTTCACAATATGATCACTTTGGCATGAGGAGAAGCTAAAAGATTAATGGGAAACACTATCAGGACAACTTCCAGCTGAATTCTTGTGACTGCCAAGGTGGAAAAGTATGTACAACGCACCACGGATATGAGGGAAGTACTAAATGCACATATGGATCAATGCCACTTCCCTTACATGCAAACACATGAGGACCTCTTCTCCTAGTGGGCCGAGTATGAAAAAACACATCCTCTCGATCAATCACCTCATGTATGAGGAATAACTGAGAGAAAACACATCGATGAGTTAACATTTCTTTATGTATTTGCTTAAAATAGTATTAGTACTATTTTTAGACATTTTAAATTTTGATAAATAAGAGAATCAACCGTGCACTAAGGGTTGATGGTTTTTATAATAAATTTTTGGATTAAGACAAGGGGAAATTATTTTCCAAGTCAATTCAGAAGCTCAGAAGGAGCCAAAGAGATTTACCAAATCTGTGCATGTCTTCTCTTAAGTGGATTTTTCTATAATTTGATTGAATATTACATGCGTCTAGTAAGATTTTAATCATTTTTTCAGTTATCTCAATTGATTAAGAAATTATTGGGCAAATTTTGGTGAAATATGATATTACTTGATAATTATTTCTTTGTGTTATGTGAACTTAAAAAAATGTAGAACTGTTTCTTTCTTATCTTTCCTCATATATATTTTTGCATGCATGCTATTTTATCCTATTTCTTAAGTATATTTGGTAGCTGATAAATTTCATTTGGTGTTATTGCTGGAGGAATTTATTTTCATATGTTACTTACTCACCGCTGCTAAGGGTTATCATGAGAATATATTTCCCCAAGAAATATCTTTATTTTATCATTCATTTTCCCCCTTCATAATACAAAAAACAAACATAATAAGTAAAAAAAAGAAGATAATCAAGCATTTGAAACAAACAAAATTAGTAAAGCTCATCAAACGACTGTCAGACCATTAATCCAAAGGATTACACTATTCCAAACAAAGAAGTGTCTAATTGGACCTCATCCTCAGGTGTGATCCCTACTGTTGATTCAAAGGTTATCCATCCCCTTCAACACGGTTGAAAAGTCAACAAGAAACATGTGTCTAATTTACTTTTCCCTTAAATAAATTAGACATAAATATTAATCTATTATTTCATTCATAACTGAGTGAGTTGGATTTGTAACAGAATTATAAGTGTAGTTAAGTGAGTTAAGATCAGTTGTACTAGTTGTAACTAAACATGCACTAGTGAGAGTT
>WSFP011500402.1:0-13807 GCA_009831015.1 Picea engelmannii | reverse complement strand
CTCTTATACTATTGTTCATTGCTCATTGGATATAATTGAATGGTTTAAGTATAAGTTGAAAAAGGTTTTAGATTGTACTTTATATTGGTTCACCCCCCTCTCAGTATCAACAATTGCAAAGTGTGTTAATATGAGGTTTTTATGTGCCTTCGGGGATTATATTATAAAATTATTCTATGAGGCTCTCTAGGGAATGAAGGCTATATCTGACTAGGGTTTGAAGGATTACCTATGGAATGAAGCATGCAAGTGAAGTTAGAAGTACTATGTGTATGAAGATCTTGGATTGGTGTCTACACATATATTTTTGAGTTGGTGCTCAAGTGAGTTGATTGGTGTCTCCAACAGGTTGGTGCTTACAAATATTGTTACAGTAGGTTGGTTCCTACATGTGTTGTTGAGTTGATGATTAGTTGAGGATATTGTTGTCTCAATTATATTGGTTCCTACATCTTTCTGAATTGGATCTCAATTAAAAATATTGGTGTCTCCAGTAGGTTGATGCCTACAATATTTTTAACAATAGGTTGGTGCCTAAAAACATTTACAAAGATAAGTTTTATGGTTTTCACCTGATTGGGTTTCCATGTTAAACTATGTGCATTGTGATTTGAGTTTGAATGAGATTACTGTTTCTCAGGTAATGAATGATTTATGAATGGTTAAATAAAGTAAACAATATATTATATTGATTGACCCCCCTCTCAATATAAGAATAATCGAACAACAATTATAAATGTTACTTTTAGCATTTTCCCAGTCCATCATATGTTTGAATCACCAAAGGAATGTATCCTCTTAACCTGCCTATCCATTGCAGCCTCTTAGCCTACCTGGCTCTATTGTTTGTTCCCAAACCTATTGCATACTTTAGTAAAATGTAATTTTGATTATCTAGATAAAGAATGACCCCAAATCCACAAGTTTCTAGTGTAGCTTGGACTAAACTATGTATCATGGAGTATAATAATGAAGGTCCATATTGGAAGGCTCTTGGATTTTTTATTTATGAATCTGTCAAAATAGGTTATATAGATGATGCTTGGAATGAGTCAAGTGAAAACAATGAAAAACAATAGATGTAATCTTGAGTGGCCTATCAGATTCTGAGATTGTCAAGGTAATGAAGTGTACATCAAATAAATAGATTTGGGACAAGATACAAAACATTTATGAAGGGAGATCTCGTGATTGTTCCAGGTGTGAATTAGAGACATAAGAAGAAAAAATTGTCAGAAATCTAAAACGATAACATAAAAAATAAAAAGGTAAGCTACCCTTCAAATTCTTTAAGTGTGGTAGAAAAAGGCATTTTTCTACTTGGTGTCCATATGCATAAAGAGAAGAATCTCTCTCCATAACCATGGAAACAAATATTGATTATGAAGAAAATGAAGATAATCAGAAAGAAAAACCAGATTCATAAGAAGAACATATTGAAGAAAAACTCATTAGTTTCTTAGAAGAAATAGACAGACTTGAGGAAAGGAATAGAAAGTAGAAACAACAATTGCAGAAATATGAAAAGGAGGATCATTATCATGAAGAAACATAGAAGACAATTAACATTTGGAAGACTCAACTAGAAGGGACAAAAAGGATAAAAGAAGTGGTGAGAAGCTAGCTGAAAGAAAAGGAAGAAAATTGCAAGAATATAGAAGCTCAAATAGTTTCCTTAATAAAGGAACTAGAGAAATCAATTGATCAATTGAGTAGAAGATTGAAGTTTGGAAAGACTACCGAAATATTAGACAATTTTCCCAGTTTCCAAATGTCACCATTCATCAAGACATTTCTTGTATATGAAAAAAAACAAAAGACCCTCGAGGGAGATGCAATAACTAAGGTCACAAAGCCATAAAAAAGGAAAATAAAGAAAAGCCTAAAAGCTATGCCAATATTCTCAAACCATCCATCAACAATGAAAGAAGTAGTAGGAAAGGAAATCATGACCAACATAAACCTAATTATTCTCACAATATTAACAAGAATGAGTTTGAAAGAGTTGTTCCACCAAGCAGGCCTTGGACAAATTGGTACAAAAATCGCTTTATTGGATTTTTTTTTTCTTGCAATAATTTTAGTCATGAGATCTATTTTATAAGAACCTGTATTTCTATTGCCCACAGGATCTCATGGGTTTTCTAATATAAACTACAATTCATTTGCTCCTCTGCTTGATTACAATATTGAATGTTATAAGTGCAACAACTATGTGGACATAACACATTACTGTAGAAGTAGTATAGTCATACCTCTTAAAAAAACAAGGAAAAAGATGTTCTTGCCAAGAATAGATAATAATACTCAAAGTTTTGGAAAAGGAAACAAAAGCAAGAAACAAGGAGAGATGAAACTATTTGTTATGAGAAAGGATGTGATAATCTAGATGAAGATGGTAGGGAGATTCACTATTTTTTTTCTCACTGGAAACATGTACACCCGATTTATAGAAATGATAAGGCTGGGATATTTCCTTGGGAATATGTAAATTGAAGTCTACATTACTCTTTTGGATGAGAGAAGTAATATAATTGGTCCTTTCCAGAATGGAATGTGGAGGAAGAAACAGATTCAAAAATATTAAATCTTCACCTAGTTTAGAAGACCAATGTGATGACTTTGGAGTTCGATACTTGTAGTAAATACAACCTAGATAATGATCAATTGTCAACAAGTGAGAAAATAGAAATATATTTTTGAAGGATCAGAGCTACAGAATGGTTCAAAAACTGAAGGATGAAATGCAGGTCAATAATATTTCACTTGAATAATTGTTGCATGAAAAAGAATAGGTTGTAAAGTAAAGGGAAGAAAAAACTAAGGGGGGGGGGAACCCTTTTCCATTGATGTCAAAGGGGAAGAAGTTGTAGAGAAAGGAATAATTGAAAACACAAGGGGAGTATTACATAATTGACTAAGGGTTTCCATCAATGATGAAGGGGTATATTGTTTTAAATATTGTTGTCATTGATTTCAAGGATAAGGGGAGCCTACAGATGTCCAAGATAAATATTACAATACTACATATGTCCAAGATAAATATTGCAATATGGATACTATTGAAAGCATTATTTTTGGATTTTGATGATTTGTTTGGATACCCTATATTTGAAGGAATTTTTACCCTACATATCTAGCTCAAATGGGAGCACAAGTTATATGGTTGGAAAAATTAATCCAAGACATTTCCAACAACATATGGTATTCCATATAACTCCATAAGAGTGAGGATATATGATTTTTTAGGTCCAACAACCCACCCAAAAAATCAAGGTCAGCTCAACCTGTCTTTAAAAGTTGACCCTAAAAATTGGGACATAATTAATATAAATATAGTATAGATGTGTGCATTTGTACTACAACCAATAAAGAGATAAAGTATGAGGTGCACAAAAGTGATCCAAGGTGTGCTAAAGGATCTTGGTTGTATTTTTGGGATCTAAAGGTGTGAAAGAGAAGTCTAAGGGTTTTTTGGGGGACTTTTTTTGATCTTAAGGTGTGCTATGAAGGAATGAAGGTGTTATTAGATAAATTGGTAAATGCGGACATAAGCTAATCTCCCTGGATCCACTTGGATCTAGAACAAAAAAATACAGGATATGGTGCTTTCCCTAAGTTACAATCACTGATCTTATTACCAAAGAAGGAATTTTTGACTTACCTTTGAGATTGCTTCCTTAACTCTTTGTTGTTCCTGCTCTGCTCCAGTGCTCTTCTGAAAGTAGATCTGCAATGACACAAACCAACCAAAGTGAAAGAAACAATAATAGATTCAATGAAAACTTAAATATGTGATGAATGAGTCATGTAATAAAATGAGAATGATTTTATGATAAAGAAACATGCCACTGTATTATATAATGTGGAAGAAAGATACAACCAGGTGCCTTGATGTCGTTAGGTTCCTTCCAACAGTTCCTTGCTTCCCACACACTTCTTTCTCCAAGTATTCTGATATTGTGTATTTGATAGCTACTCACAATCTATCTTGACAAAACAAATCTCAAAGCCAACATAAATTTTCCAAAATCAATCCAACTGAAACCCTCATCAATCTAAAAAAAACTAACTCTCTCCATGAGAGCTCCTCTCCTTTTATAAGTTGAAGAGGATAATGTGAGGATGTTAGGATGATCCCAGTAAATCATAAAAGCGAGCAAGATCCAAACCATTCAGAGGCCACCTCACCATAGAATCTTCTCCTTCTAGAAGCATCGACAAGATGCCCATTTTTCCCACATACGAAAGCCGCCACACCCTAGCTACAGAGAAACCTATAGAAACTCTGCAACCCAGTTATAGAGAAAGGTGTGGAAATCAGGAAATTCCTCACCCTAGATATAGTGCAGCCTATGAAAACCAGGAATTTCCTCACCCTAGATATAGTGTAGCCTATGGAAACTAGGAATTTCCTCACCCTGGCTATAGTGCAGCCTACGGAAATCCTCTTTAATAGGGTTTTTACAAAGGAAAATACAACTTCTTCTCTTAGTAAAATTTCTTCTCCCTTCATTCTTTAGGAATCCAGGCCATTGACCCCTCTAAAGGCAAGAGATTGGTTTACATCATTAATGGTCATAAGGGTGAAAAACATAATGTGTAACATAGATCCCCCCAAAGTATGAAGTTAGAACAGAGTGATAGCTGCAATACTTTGTCGAGTGTGTGTAGGGAACAAGGAACACATCAGTCGAAAACCTGTCAACAAACAAGGAAATACAGTACAATAATATATCATCACAGAGGTGGGAATTCCCATACTCAGAATATAAATGACTCAAAGCATCAATGATGGCATGCAAAGATCCATGTCAAGTAAGACAGGTCATGGCCACTAATCATACACTATGGATCCATGCTAATATGAATCAAATATGAACATAGCCAACAAAAATACATTATGGATCTATTTGTTAAAGACTCAAATTTGATCATAGCCATGAGAAATACGATGTGGATCTATGCAATAGTATAAACTTAATATACTCCAATGCAACATGAATATATCAGAAAAGATCCAGGGTCTTCATCTCCACCACTCTATAGTACGAATCTAACCATGTGATTATAGGTGCTGAAGTTGAACATGGTAGAAACCCCTTGATTATCGATGATTAATGTATACCATTAAAAAGTGTGAGGGAAATCACCATTAATGTCAATGAATCCCAAGGTACAGTAATACAGTCCAACAAATGTGAATTAATGAGTTGAAGTCGAACACTCGACAAAATCTTCTGATTAGGAGTCAATAATGAAAACCCACTATCAAAAGTGAGGAAACCTGCCATTGAGGCATGCAATTTATAAGGTACCAATTATTTTCTAAGTCTAATTTCTAGATAATGAGTTGAAGTCGACAGGAAAAGACTCGTCACAGGAGGTCCTTAACGTATGCCCCATCAATGACATGAAACTGGTAACAAGATTTGAAGTAGATCAGAGTAACAAGTGATTTAGGACTGACTCAGGGATGGTTGACGCAATAGAAGGCTTAAGGACTGCAGAAATGGACGACGCAGTAGAAGGCTTTCCGGGTTGAACTTCTCTTTGAACATATTGATGACACGACAACTATATTGGAAACACTGACTCAAAAACATGGATCAAAGACCAAAGGGTAATCTTATAAAGGATTATGATCAAGAGACAAGCGAATTTTCCAACCTACACACAAAGCGAGTGAAAGGGTATAATATTCAAAAAGTGACTTTTTCATGGAATACAGGTTTATACACATTTCATTCCCAATTTCCCCCCCACCATTTATGGCGAGTACCTCTTTATTTTTACCCAAGATTGAGGAGGATACCATATGCTTGTAATGTAAGATCATCCTTCAGATGAGTTCCTCAGAGTATGTTTAACAAACCCTAGGAAGGAGTGGTTCTGTCCCATATGGGCCTTTCGATATTTGTTTAGTGAGTCCAAAGAAAGAAAACTCAGGGGTTTTTCATGTTTAGAGACTCTGAAAAACACTTAAAGAGAACTCTCTCAGTCCCTTTTTCGTAAATTAGTTTGATGAGACTAAAAAAGTGATAACCTACCACCCATCAAACCTTTTCTACAAATACTTTAACGAGCATGAAAAGAAAAAGATCGCTCGACAATCTTTTCATGTTTAGAGAGTCTGAAAAGAGCTTAAAGGGAACTCTAGGGATTTCCTTTTTCGTATAACCTTTACAAGTTTGAAAAAGTTATAAAAGTTTTCTTGGTTACATTCTTAAGTATTTACAAGCACGAGAAAGAACAAATACTAGGATCGGTAACTTATTCTCATGTATTTACGAGCATGAGAAAGAACAAAGACTAAGCTCATGATTGTTTTCATTTTTACAGAAGATTTAAAATGAAACAAAACTATGCTTGGCATAGATTTTATTTTTACACAAGCTTGAAACTATCCAAAACTATGCTTGGGATATATTTTATTTTTACACAAGCTTAAAACTAGCCAAAACTATGCTTGGACCTAGTTTCATTTTTACACAAGCTCGAACCAGAGGAAACTATACTTGAGGTAGGTGATTTCATTTTTACAGAAGCTTGAACCAAAGGAAAAACTAAGCTTGCGACTTTCCAACACATGGTTCATGAATTTGCATGGCTGGTACTTAGCCCCCAGCTTAATAAACTAGTGGCTCAACTTCAACATGAAGTCCAGAGGCTGGAAGCATTGCCCCCCAAGCTTCATTTCTTCCAATTGCCAAGGTGGATGAAATGAAGCTTCAAATACTAGATGAAGGAATAGACTCAAACAGAGAGGGGGAAGGTGTTTTATTTTTTAACGATCTTGACATAGGCGAAGAACTATGCTCAAGAATCTAGGTTCAATCCCCAGACCTTTGCTTCATTTTTTAACGAGATTGACATAGAACAAGAACTATGTTTGTAAGCTCTATTTCATTTTGAACAAGGTCACTACAGAGATGCAAAAAACTATCCTTGTAAGCTCTATTTAATTTTTTTAATGAGCCTGAAATAAAAAAACCATGCTTAAAGTTGGTTTCATCTTTTAATGAGATTGAAATCAAAAAATCCTGCTCAAGGCTCTTCTTGATCACGGATTCCAAGAGGACAATGCTCTGGAAGGACACCATGTCAAGGGACAAAACTTTGTCATGGCTTCCAAGATATCTTCATTTGATGGAAGAAACACACTCTGGAAGGAACACATGTCGAGGGGGGTAAGGAGGTCATGCTCCAATAACCCTACCAAAGAGATCACCATGTCAACTATCATATCTAAGTAATAAGAGACATATATTACAACGAGAGGCTCATCGTCATCGGCAGGTGAAGACATGGGAGACAATGCCACATAATTAACTTGTGGTGGGGGTGATATCGTCTGCATATAAGAACCATTTTGGGAGGTCATCCATTCAGGACTGATGAATGAAAGTTGATCAATAGTCACAATTCTTCCATCGTGAGGGAAAGATATCACACGAAAAAGAGTGGACACAATATCTTTCATGGCATAGACTTAATCCCACCCAAGGAGTAGAGAGAAATACAAGGGGTCTTGCATTACCATGACATCAATAAAGACAGTTTTCCCTCCCAAAGTTACAGGAAACTAAGGAAGGGTTCCTAAAGGTTGACTGGTTCTTCTGTTAAAAGATAACAAATTCTGCATAACCGACATAAGATGAGGACAACCCAAAGCTTGCCAAGCAATAGAGGAAAAAATACTTACAGAAGCACCTTCATCTATCAGTGTCTGAGGAACATTCCGACCACAAACCTGTACTGTGATTTGGAAAGGAATGTGAGAGGGAAGACAAGGTCCTCTTAGCACACCCCAATTAAAAAGGATGACCTCATTACTTGGAGGGGGTTCCACAAGAGAAGGAGGAATCACCCCCGACATGGTAGAGTCTGTATCAATGAGAACAATGTGGGTAGTATCGGGTTTACTCTCGAGTGGGAGAGTAGGATCGACAATGAGGATATCAGATCAACCACTTGGGTTGCATTCTCCAAGGGGAGAATGGTGTTGATGACTAGAAAATGATCGAATGCTTGGGTTTCACTCTCTAATGAGAAAGTGGGATTGACCAAGGATGGGATCGAATCAACCACTTGGGTTTCACTCTCTAATGGGAGAGTGGGTTCGACCAAGGATGAGATCATATCGACCACTTTTTCAACTAGTTCAACTAAGGATGTGGCCATATTGATGACATTATCAATCGAACGGACCGAGGAAGGGGATGGATTGATCGTTCCATAAACTACAGGTGGGTCGAGAGTAAGCTTGTGATAAGAAGCTGGAAGTTGAGGCTGGGAAACAGTCATGTCTTCCAATAATTTTGAGGCTTCATCCATACAATGGAAAAGGTGAGCTAGATGACTCACTTTGAATAACATGCACGAGAACTTGACTCTACTTTTCTTCTTCCCAACGATATCTTGACTAGTTGGCGGGGGGTCGTCAACATGTTGTTCATAGGTTGACGACATGGGTTGGTTAGGGTGTGTATACCATGATTCTATAACCTTGGATAGACCATGGAAATCCTTTAGAAGATGGCTACCCTTACAAATCCTGCAAGGGTACTTGGGATTACGAGTTGTTTGGGTTATCTTGACATCATCAACACTACCATCATGATTAACAGTAACTGGTTGTTTTCCAACATGTCTGGCAGTGGTTGAAATCTTATACCCTTACTTATTTTTCTTCTTCTTATTCTTACTTTTGTTCTTCTTCTTAGCCACCAGGTTACAAGATTCAAAGCTTTCACTCGGTGAAGAAGATGAAACAGAAGAATACCTTTCAAGTGAAGAAGGCGAAGAAGATATTACTAGTGAAGAAGGTGAAGGATCAACATGAGGTTGATGTTCTTGGGGGGAAGTTCTTACAAATGAAGCACTTACTACATTCAGGATTACCTGAGTGGAAAACGACCATACTGATAATCCAATTGTGAGACCTGGAAGGCTCAAAGTAGCGATGTGAGGAGGACCAATGTTTTCATAAGAAGGAGAAACAAAAAGGTTCTCCTAGAAAAGAGGTTCCTTCATTGGTCATTCTGGGAACTGACACCATAAAAATAAAAAAAATCCAACCTAGAGTATAGTAGGGAGAACAAACAACACACGCTAAAATTCTAGTAAGCAAGCAAGAGAACAAAACCTTCTCACAATGAGCACACTAGTTGGTGATGAAATACAACGTCGCGGGAACAATGTAAGAAGGGGCCGAGACAGAGTGGGTGGAAAATTTACATTGACGACCTTCTTAACAGACTTACACCCTAGTGGAATATCCCACACATAATCGTGGGTATACCCTCTAAGGAGCCTGAGTTATTTTGGCCAACGTCGATTCCAATTATCTTGAAGAATTTCCCCTCCATAGTCACCTTGTGTAAATACCATAAAGAGATAGGCCACTATGGTTACCAATTACTACAGTGATTCCTAGGGAAATAGTCGACAATCTGATCCACGTGCAAACACAGGGTATCTAAGCCTAAAATCAACTCGAAAGGCGTCCACTCATCATTGTGGGTATACCTTTCAAGAGACCGCCATAATACGCGCAATATCTACACTAAGACCAACAAAGCAGAGTGAGTAAATCTGTCGGTCTTAATGCAACCTTGTGACTGACCCTTGTGTTATAAGGGATTCCCAGGACAAAATGTAATAAGTGGATTTACCGCTCCCTAACTCAAAATTCTATGTTTGTTTGTAGATTTGGAAAGTTATATTTCACACCTATTCCAAATCCCTACAACTAATCTAATGTAGGTTTGCTACCAGAAAATACAAAAATGTCTAATCAATTTTTATAAGCGCTTTATTTTTAAGCTATTGTTACTCAAGAGGAAAATGGCATGGACAATATGGTGTTTTGACTGACTAGAAAGTTATGCAAAGAGATGAAGATTCAATCTTTTCATTTCGATGAAAGCTATACTACGAGAAGGAGAAAACATTTATCATTCCCATATGCACAATGCCCCAAAATATATTAAACTCATCAATATCAATACCTTCAAGAATTTGAATGCAAGGATGCCCCCAATCTAATATAAAGCAAGAAATTAAAATTTTTTGTTTTAAAGATATATAAAAGCAATAGAAGATCTATATAAAACAAAGAAACTCAAATAAATTTTCTCTTTTAACAAGAATTATTCAATAAAATAAAAAGAAGTTCCTTCACCAAACAACTCTAAAGAAAAAATGATTCTTTGTAACAGAAAGACACTCAAAGGAAGAGATCAAATATTTCAAAAGAAAACAAAGAAAAAATATGGAAAATATGGATGATAGCGGATCACAATTTTGTCAAGAAGACTATAATCAAACCCAACAAATCACCCCAGAACCAAATCCAAGGTCTAGGTAAGGAAAAATAACATCAAAAATAAAAAATTGCACAATTTTCGCAGGCTGTAGACTAACACAGTGTGGAAATCCTTGGTCCCCGCAGGCTAGATATGGATAGGGTGCAGAGTTTCCACACTGGTCTAAAAAGGTAGGGTGCGGAAATCCTAAGTCGTCGCATTGTCCTGCAAAGCAAGGTGCAGAAATCAAACAAAAATGGAAAAAAATAAAAATTAAAAAGGTTTTCCAGTGAAGTTTAACAATCAAAGAGTCAAGATGGATCTCTCAGTGACTCAGAAAATAGAAACCAAGAAATCAAATAAAGGAAGCAAGACAAACTAAGAAAAAAATTTGTTCCCCAGTGGATTCACCAATTTTGTTATTAGATAAATTGGTAAATGCGAACATAAATTAATCTCCCTAGATCCACTTGGATATAGAACAAAACAAGACAGGACATGGTGCTTTCCCTAAGTTACAATCATTGATCTTATTACCAAAGAAGGAATTGATGACTTACCTTTGAGATCGCTTCCTTAACTCTTTGTTGTTCCTACTCTGCTCTGGTGCTCTTGTGAACTCAGATCTCAAATGACACAAACCAACCAAAGTGAAAGAAACAATAATAGATTCAATGAAAACTTAAACATGTGATCAAGAAGTAATGTAATAAAATGAGAATKATTTTATGAGAAAGAAACATGCCACTATATTATATAATGTGGAAGAAAGATACAACYAGATGCCTTGATGTCGTCAGGTTCCTTCCAATAGTTCCTTGCTTCCCACACACTTCTTKCTCCAAGGATTCTGAGATTCTGTATCTAATAGCTACTCACAATCTATCTTGACAAAACAAACCTCAAAGGAAACATAAATTTCCCAAGCTCAACCCAACTCAAACCCTCATCAAGATAAACACAACTAACTCTCTCCATGAGAGATCCTCTCCTTTTATAAGTTGAAGAGGATAAGATGAGGAGGTTAGGATGATCCGACTAAATCATGAAAGTGAGTAAGATCCAAACCATCCAGAGGCCACCTCACCATAGAATCTTCTCCTTCTAGAAGCATCAAGAGGATGTTCGTTTTTCCCATGTATGAAAGCCACCGCACCCAAGTTATAGAGAAACCTGCAGAAACTCCACAACCTAGTTATAGAGCAAGGTGAAAAAATCAGGCATTTCCTCACCCTGGCTATAGTGCAACCTGTGGAAACCAGGAATTTCCTCACCCTAGCTATAGTGCAGCCTATGGAAACCAGGAATTTCCTCACCCTGGCTATAGTGAATCCTGCCGAAATCCTCTTTAATAGGGTTTTTACAAAGGAAAATACAACTTCTTCTCTTAGTAAAAGTTATTCTCCCCTCATTCTTTAGGAATTCAGGCCATTTACCCCTCTAAAGGCAACAAATAGGTTTACATCATTAACGGTCATAAGGGTGATGAAAATAATGTGTAACAAAAGGTCTCTGATGTTGCAAAGTGTGTTACTATGAGGTTGTTATGTTGCCTCCATGGATTATATTATGGAATTATGCTATGAGGATTTCTATGGAATGAAGGATAAATGTGACTATGGTTTGAAGGATTGCTTATGGAATGAAGCATGCAGGTGAAGTCAGAAGTACTATGTGTATGAAGATCTTGGATTGGTGTCTACACATATATTTTTGAGTTGGTGCTCAAGTGAGTGGATCGGTGTCTCCAATAGGTTGGTGCTTACAAATATTGTTACAGTAGGTTGGTTCCTACATGTGTTGTTGAGTTGGTTCTTAGTTGAGGATATTGGTGTCTCTAGTAGGTTGGTTCTACATATTGCCGAGTTGATTCTCAGTTAAGAAGATTGTTGTCTCCAGTAGGTTGATGCCTACAATATTTGTAACAATAGGTTGGTGCCTACAAACATTTATAAGGATAAGTTTTATGGTTTTCGCCCGATTGGGTTTCCATGTTAAACTATGTGCATTGAGATTTGACCTTATATGTGATTATTATTTCTTAGGTAATGAATGATTGATGAATGGTTTAATAAAGTAAAAAAAGATATTATCTTATATTTGCTGAAATTCGTGTGTGGGACCAAAGGATTAGCATGAACAAGAATATTGATTAATATGATTCATAATGGTATGGAATAATACGGATGAGGTCCATCTCTTCTTCTTTTTTGTCCTTTTCTATTTGTGAATTTCTTCTCTGTATTTTAGATTTTAAGAGCGACCTACTTCATGGTACCAGTGTTTAACATTCATTTAAATTAATTTTTTAAGATTCAACCTGCTTCCCATTGGGAGTGTTTCATCCTTATTTTTTTTTTAAATTTAATGCGGTGTTTATTTATTATGTTTTTGTAAATTTAACTTGCTTCATAATAGAATAGTTACCCATTCATTTAAATTTTCAAAACTCAATGAGTAATGGTGTTTATTCATTATTGTTTTTTAAATTTAACCTACTTCATAATAGAATAGTTACCCATTCATTTAAATTTTCTACCAAACTCAATGAGTAATGAGCAGCTTGTGCAGATTTATTATACAATTTGTTGGAGTTTATACAATTAATTATTTAAGTTAAATTTGTTGGATTTTTTTTTAATAGATAACTAACTTTTTAAAATAATGTCCATAATTATAGATTTTTTATATACAATATTATTTTATTTTGAAATAGTAAATTATTGAGAATATGGTTCTTAGTTTCAAGGGAAATGGTAGTTTATATATCTATTTTATATAGATGTACAAAGTTTTCCAACCCTAGTTTTTAATAATAAGGTAGTCAATGTAAACGTACAAAAATATGTTCCTATTTATTATTAATAATAGGTAAAATTGGGAATATAGTGAGTTAGTTAAGTTGGATTTTTTTGAGTGCTTAAACCAGAAAGAGATAAATAAAAAAATATATATTCTTAAATAAGAAAGAGATACCTAAAAAAAATTAACATATGACCAAAAATCCATTCATCAAAAAATATGTAAGAGTATAAAATTTGTAGGAGTATGCTCTTTAATCTCTTGAAAAAAGAAAAACACCTTCCTCCAAAATGAGTTATTCCTTTAATAACTGGTAAACTTTGTGGTTTATTTCTTTGTAGACATGAGCAAAGGACACCTCTTCAACATTTGATTTCTTTTCCATAATCCTATTGAAAATAGGGTCCATTTCCAAGTTAGTGTTGCAAATATTGTTTTAATTGGTGTCAAAGATAGGGGGAACCTACAAATGTCCAAGATAAATATTACAAGCCTATAGATGACCAAGATAAAGATTGCATGATGGAGATTATTGAAAGTATTGTTTTTGGATTTTTTATGATCAATTTGGAGACCCTATCTTTGAAGGAATTTTTACCATACATACCTAGATCAAGTGTGAGCACAAGTTGTATGGTTGGAAATATTATTCCAATACCTTTACAATGGTATATGTCATTCCCTATAAGTCCCTA
>WSFP011500395.1:0-13916 GCA_009831015.1 Picea engelmannii | reverse complement strand
ATTTCATAGAAAAGAACCACATGTTAATCGTCGCATGCCATCATAGGAATATCTCATCATGAAATATCATCATCAAATAATTGTGTGCAATTACAACATGCCATTGCATCATGATATATCATCATCAAAAGAATATCAAATCATCATATAATCATCAAATATTCATATGTAATTATAACATGCCATCATAAGCATTACATCAACATAAATATAATGGAACCACATGTTAAATATGGTAAGACTGCACAACATCATGAATATGATCATCAACTCAACACAGCATATACAGAATAATAAAACATTAGGAACACTCCTTTCATGATTAATAAACTCAATGCATAACATATAATAAAATATCATGAATACTTATGTCATGATTCATCAACAAAATCAATGTCATTTGTATGCATCAATATATAAGCAACGATTATCAGATAGCACATCTAATAAAAGAAAGTCCATTAAAACACCCATCTAGTACATGGATATGCTTTGGTTAAGTTTGTCGGTCCAAGTTGACTCTACGAAAGGTTATCATGAAACACTTTGAATGCCATGTGATATCATCAAGGTATCGAATGTCTTTTGATTATAATTTATCTCATAACAAGAAGAATGCTATTTTATGGGAGTATGTGTAGTCGACACATAGATTAGATTCTAGAGCTTCTCATTTATTTTCCTGGTCTGAGTACACCATTAACACTTTTAAGTGAGTCCCCACCATCCAAATCCCATCATTCTAATTACATGGTTGTATATGAACATTGAAATTAAGCAATAAGTTATTAATGGAATTAAGGGTGTGCCCTAAATCATCAAAATGAAAATAAAGTTCCATGTCCATCATGATATTACTAAGTGCATCTCTTGTTAATTGTCTTGTAGCATACCATAGCATTTGGTCCTTCCCCATGGTTCTAATGTCATATCACATCATTGGCTTACTCCTTTCGTGGATCGCCACACCCAATAGCATGTAAAGAATTGGATGCTAGGTCATTGTTATTTAAGTTTTCTATCATGCTCTATCCATTTATACCCATGAATGATTATGTCTTGGTGATCTATTCCTTACAACAATTATATTTTCACCACTGGAACTCCCATTAGTTTTATCTCATAATCTATAATTTGACCTTACTACATTGATAACAAATATCTATATCAATATATTTCTAACTTGCATATGTCATGCCCATCAACTCAACACGTCATCCTGCTTCCCACTTATTACACATAGTAAACAATTGGGTTACCTTCTTGAACCTATAATAATTCTGCACCTACCTATTCGAGTTTGAGTAGGACAAAAACTTATTACTGATGCACATTCAACCTCTTATTATCATATAAGTCCCAATGTTCTCTAATGACCATGTAGATTATTCCATCATGATTATTTTGAATTACTCCATCATGTTTTTGTTAAGTTTTGAGCTATTATTAGGTTTCTTTTCTATTTACTAGATAACAATAGCATAGATAAGATCACTAAGAGAAACACAATCACAAGATACACATCATTTATCCTAGAAAACCCTCATGGGGGAGAAAACCCAACAAAAAATTCATTAATATAGATAGCCAATACAATGCCAAGACAATAAACCAAAACACTAGAGAATATCCAACACTGAGCAATGTGCCTCTCTCTTCCTTCTTCTCCCAACTGTAGATATCAAACTTGCGCACTTGATGAGTGAATGAGTGAGTGAACAAATGAGGTGCTAGCCTCATTTATTTATACTAGTTGGAAGGCGCTGGAAAGGTGTCTCTTCACTGGGTAGGGCCGACTTCTCTTCTTAGTGGTTAAAACCACTTTAATTGAGCCTAGGGGGCAACTTCTTAATTAGCATAATATAATTAGGGTTTGACCAATCCACAAAAGGGGATTTGCTCATTTACAATGCCCGACATGATCAATCCACAAAAGGGGATTGATCTAATTAATAATGACTCAATAATAAATATAATACTTTTTGCAGTTACAATATTTCAACACTCCCCCTTAACAACAAGGGTATTCAACAACATCATCAGGAGAGAGAGAGGGTAGAAACATCAACAGTATATGGAACACTGACTCGAATATCTATAAATCATCATATTTTTTTCTCATCATCCATAGCAAGGATTTGGAATGGCATCATCATCATATGTATCAACATGGATTAGTATACACTAATACATCATCATCATCAATAACAACACAAGGTTGATACAACATCAACAACAACAGCATCACAACACGAAGGCTAGAGCATCATCAACATCGACACTAAGCTGGAAATATTCAACACGAAGATGGCATCTCATCAACATCATCACTAAGATGGAAATATTCATCATAAAGATGGCATATCAACAACATCAGCACGAAGCTGGAAATATTCAACACGAGGCCGACATCTCAACAACATTAGCACGAAGCTGGAAATATTCAGCACAAGGCTGGAATCAACACTACTCTCTCTTTCGAGGGAGGTCCTTTCAGACTAAACCAATCTTGTCTCGAAAGTGCTCAAACTTTACATGAGACAGAGCAATGGTCAACACATCTGCAACCTACTCATTCATGCTAACATAATGGAGCTTTATGGCTCCTCTCTGCACCATATCACGAATGTAATGATATCGGATTTATATGTGTTTTGACTTGTCATGGAACACGAGGTTCTCTATCATTTTTATACAACTCTGGTTATCACATAGAATCATGGTTTCTTCCATCTCCATATCAAATAGACCTGTCAATAACTTTCGAAGCCATATGGCTTCAGAACTGGCAGAACATGCAGCAATGTATTATGCTTCTGTCGTGTTGAGAGAAATACTTGATTACTTCCTACTCTTCCATGAGATCATGGCTAACCCAAGACTGAAACAACATCATGAGGTTCTCTTTCTGTCAGAGACACTTCCATCCCAATCTGAATCGGCATATCCACTCAATCTGAAGTCAAGGTATCCATTATAACTGAGACCAAAATCCAACGTAGCCTTAAGGTATCTCATCACATGTTTTGCAGCAACAATGTGAACATATTTGGGTTCTACCAGAAATTGACTCAAGGTGTTCACAGCAAAATATATATATGGCCTAGTGTTCGTCAGATACATCAACGATCCAATGATTTGTCTGTACAACATAGCATCAACCAACTCTGACGAAGTATCAACCAGAAGCTTCAACTTTGTTTCCATGGGTTTATTCATGGATTTACACTCCAACATATCAAACCTCTTCAGTATTTCAACTGCATACTTCCCTTGATTAAGGAATATCTTCTCTCGACTTTTCCAAACCTCAAGACCTAAGAAATAGTGCATTAGGCCTAGGTCTTTCATCTCAAATTCTGCAGTGAGCTTCTTCTTACAATCAGTGATGAGTGTTTCTTCTCCAATTATAAATAAGTCATCCACATACAATAGCAATATAGGAGGCTCATCATTCATAACCTTGAAGTATAGGTTAGAATCAAATTTACTCTTGGTAAATCCCAAGCTCGTCAGGAAACTGTCAATTCTTCCATACCAAGCTCTACGAGCTTGTTTCAATCCATACAGAGCCTTCTTCAATTTGAAAACATGTGTTTTTCTATATTCAACCTCAAACCCTTGAGGTTGTTCTATATACACTTCCTCTTCAATGACACCATTTAAGAAGGTTGTTTTCACATCCATTTGGTGTAACTTCCATTTCGTCTTAGATGCAAGGGCTATGATGGTTATGATTGAAGTGTATCTGGATACAGGAGAAAATGTCTCTTCATAATCAATGCCTTCCTTTTGAGAAAATCCACAATCTACAAACCTTGATTTATATTTCTCAACACTTCCATCAGCAACATGTTTTATCTTGTATATCCATTTGGAAGATACCACATCCTTGCTATTCAGACTGGGAAATATTTCTCATACATCATTATTTATAATGGATTGGTATTCTTTTTTCATGGCATCTGTCCATTGTTTCTTCTGAATGGCTTCTTCAAATCAAGTAGGATCCTTCTCTAAGAGATCACACATCAAAGCCATGTAACTGGAGAATGGATTTGGTTTCTTGATTTGTCTTATGGTTCCTTCGGGGGCACCATACTTATCTCCATATTGAATAAGTTCCCTTACCTAGGATGGCTTTCTCTTGTGGGAGATCATCATCTGGGGTGTTTCTTGAGATTCTATTATGTCATGATCTTCTAGAATCTCCTCATCAGGGGAAGTTATGACTTCCCTCACTGGTTCTGCAACTCTGGGAGCTACAAGTTCTTATTCATATACTTCTTCAAGTTGGAATCTTCTTGATTTCTTGAGTGTTGCATCTTCATCAAAGGTTACATATCTGTTGATTGCAATATGATGGTAACCTAGTATATAAATTATGAAAGCCTTTGAGACCTCACAGTATCCAACAAATATTCCCTTCTTTCCTGAGGGGTCCATCTTGGTTCTCTTCTCTTTTGGAATGTGTACAAATATTGGACAACCAAATATCTTGAGATGGATTACTTCTGGCTTCTTTCCGGAGAACATCTCTTCATAGGTTTTGAACCCAAGAGCACTATGGGATAATCTATTATGTACATATATTATTGTTCTTTTTGCTTCTTCCCATAAGTGCATTGGAAGATCCAGATCGTGGATCATAGTCTTCATTGCTTCCATTATAGTTATGTTCTTTCTGTCTACTACACCATTTTGTTGAGGATTGTAAGGAGTGGTGAGCTCCCTCTTGATCCCAACATCTTTACAAAATTTTACAAACTCTTTTGAGGTGTATTCTCCTCCATTATCTGATCTGAGTGTCTTGATCTTTCTTTCAAAGAGATTCTCTATCAGGGATTTGAATTCCTTGAATTTTCCAAACACTTCATCTTTTGACTTTAATAAGTACACCCAAGTCTTGAGAAAATAGTCATCAATAAATGATACATAGTATACATACCCACTGATGGAGGTTGATGGAATTGGGCCACATACATCTAAGTGGATGGGATCTAAGACTCTTTATGTTTTACTTTCACTCTTCAGGAAAGGGCTCTTGATATTCTTTCCTTGTGCACATCCATTGCACACACCTTCGTGATCAACCTTGAATTTTGGTAGACCTGTGACTACCTTGCTTACATATGGTAATGCCTTGTAGTTGATGTGAGCTAGTATTCTATGCCAAATTTCACATGGACTCTCAATCGAATGAGTCAAGGCTTCTTTTGAGTGACATTTTAGCTTATACAAGCCACCTTCTACTGTTCCAATAACAATTGCATCTTCTATGGTTTTTCCTTTAGGCCACACAAGAACTTCTCCATCTATGAAATCAACTTTGAAGCCTTTGTTATCTAAAGCTGAGATAGAAAGCAATTTATTTATCAAACCTGGTACATATAGTACATCCTTCATCTTTATTTGGGTCCCTGGATCAACTTTGTAATTTGACTCTCCTACTCCTTTGATATGGTAGTGGTAATCTTCTTCAAGAGTAACTTCCTGGGGAAATTTATTTTTTGTAAGGCTAGAGACAATGTCTCTTCGACCTATCATGTGCTTGGAAGCACCACTATCTATGATCCAAGTATCCTCACTAGGTGATATTGATCTTGAGAGGGAAGAGATTAAGACATAGTCTTCAATCTGTTCTTTTATCATCTTTGTGGGTGGCTCTTCATCTTCAATTGTATGGGCATGGTGCCTTTTGTTTCTCTTATTGTATTATTCTCTTCTAGCTGGAAAATTCTTAGAAATATGTCCCATCTTGTCACAATGGTAACATTGGTAGGATGAGAAATCCTTTTCTCTTCTTTGACCTTTATAAAACTTCTGGAATCTCCTTAGAGGGTGAGATTCTTTATGGATGAATTTATTTGGGGAGTGAGAATATTTATGTTGATGATTTTCCTTCTGGAAGTGACACCTCTTCCTTCCTCCTTTAGTATGAGCATATAGGGCTTGATCTTCATCTCTTGATATTACTTCTTCTCGGTTAGCTACTCTTGCTTCTTCTTGAATACATTCTTCCCACATACTGTCAAAATGTAGTTCCTCCTTTATGGCACAAATGGTTTGGATGAACGCATCCCAAGTTCTTGTGAGACCATCAAGATATGTCATTATGAGTTCATATTAATCTAGAGTATCTCCAATTGCTTCTATTTTTTCCTTGAATTGTGATATTCTAGAGAAATATTCATGAACTGTTTCTCCTTTCTACATCCTTATACTTTTGAGTTCAGTTCTTATATTCATATTTCGGTCAATGTTATTTCATTCATACATCATGGTTAGGGAATCAAACATTTCTTTTGGATTTTTCTTTGAATCCACTTGAGCGATCAAGTGATATTTAATAGAGTCTGCAATGATTATTTTGGCCCTAACTGTGTCCTTTTGGTGTTTTGCTTTAGCTACAGCATCGATAGGTTCTGGTACATCTTATTTAATGAATCTTGCTAGGTTATTCTCTTCAAGAATGAGTGCAATCTTATACTTCCATGCATGGAAGTTATTCACACCTTCTAGCTTGTCAACAAGCTTAGTGCTTGCAGACATCTTGACCTGGAGCTGGGAAAATGACCAAAAATTGAAAATGCTCAGAATTTAAATATGAACTTACCAGGAGGTGTGCTTGGCTGAGGCGAGTAGCCTGGTGCAGTCAGATTTCAGAAATCAAAAGTTTGCCCCTTCAAACTAGGCCTACGGAAATCTAGACTGGTACTTTTGGTACTGGTTCTGGTTTCCTGGTTTTCTGGTTTTTTGGTACCAGTAAAAACTAGGGTTTCACTTTCTGGGATTTTTGTCCACTATAAAAGTGGGTTGAGGCTGCCAAAGAGTTCGTTAGGCTAGGGTGCACTTCCTTGATGAGTTTTAGGTTGAAATTCCTCTTAAATAAAAAAACCCTAATTTTCTTATACGACAACAATGACGTTTTTTTTTTATCCAGTGAAAGGTGCTCTCTTCATCTTAGCTCTAATTCCATGTTAATTTTTTAGCTATTAGTAGGTTTCTTTTCAATTTACTATATAAAAATAGAATAGGTAAGATCACTCAAAGAAACACAATCACAAGATATGCAACATTTATCCTGGGAAACCCTCATGGGGGAGAAAACCCAACAAAAACTTCCTTAATATAGATATCCAATACAATGCCAAGACAATAAACCAAAACACTAGAGAATATCCAACACTGAGAAATGTGCCTCTCTCTTCCTTCTTCTCCCAACTGCAGCTACCAAACTTGCGCACTTGATGAGTGAATGAGTGAGTGAACAAATGAGGCACTAGACTCCTTTATTTATACTAGCTGGCAGGCGCTGGAAAGGTGTCTCTTCACTAGGCAGGGACGACTTCTCTTCTTAGTGGTTAAAACCACTTTAATTAGGCATGGGGGCCAACTTCTTAATTAACATAATATAATTAGGGTTTGACCAATCCACAAAAGGGGATTTGGTCGTTTACAATTCTTGACATGATCAATCCACAAAAGGGGATTGATCTAATTAATAATGACTCAACAATAAACAAAATACTCTTTGCAGTTACAATATTTCAACAGTTTTAAGATAGGGTCCTAATTCCTTTCATTTCCTCGTATGTGATCTAAAGGTCACTTATTTATTCATCACAATTAATGTGTTTTGTCCAACTTTATTTTCCTTGTGGTTTGTCCAACTTTGTTTTCCTTAATTAAAGTATACTCCCTTTTTGTAGTGTGCTTCAAAATAGTCAAGTTTATTTTCCTTCAAAAAGATTGGATTCTCTCTTATTATCATATAAGTCCCAATGTGCTCTAATTACCATGCAAATTATTCTATCATGACTATTCTATATTATTTCATCATGTTCTAAGATAGGGTACTACTTCCTTTCATTTCCTCATATGGGGTCTAAAGGTCACTTATTTATTCATCACAAATTTGTGTGTTTTGACCAACTTTGTCTTCCTTAGCTTAAGTATACTTTATTTCTACATGGTGTTTCAAAATAGTCAGGTTTCTTTTCCTTCAAAAAGATTGGATTCTTAAGATCGTCTATTGATCAATATTTTTCATGGGTAATAGTTCAACCAATTTTGTGGTCTATTGCATTATTGTCATATGTTTTGGGCCATGTTCGCTATATGGAACATTTGAGACTAATATCAATCATATAGAAGATAGGTAATTCCACAAAACAACTATTGTATTCCATACCCAAGCATGCACAATCATGCCTTATGATACTACTTCTTGTGAAGTATCTAGCTATTACTCTTTTCCATTTTTTATTTATATCATCCCGTTGTGGTTACAAGAATCACAAGAATTTAATTCTTTTAGAAAATTTGCAAGTTTCCCACTGCCCTTCCTCCACAAAGTAACATCATGGAAATGTTGTATAAGTCGAGTGGAAATGGTGAATGCTTGGAGATCAATGTTTCAAAAACCTTGTTAAAATCCTTGTCTCTCAACAATTATATTTCCATCTTCACATACTAAGAATAGGTTAACTATTCTTCTAGGTATAATTGGATATTATCTTTAAAGTAAATACACATTGTGTTAAGTTTTGATGTCATTTAAGGTGTACCCTCAAGGATTTGTACCATTAAGCTCCTAAATTGATTAGTTATATTTTCCTCACATCTTGCCTAAATAGTCAGTGTCTTCTTCACTTGATCCTTAAGTTGCATAAGTTAGATTAGCATATTAAGTGAGTGTGTAGTAATTCACACATGATAACCTCTTCTTAATTTCCATAGACGGGATCTTAAGTCCATAATATCAAGCCCAAGGGAAACACATAAGACACATTTTGATTATTTCACACACACATCAATGCATGTCATACTTCTATTCATATATTACATTAATTACATGTGTTGTCGTGCTATAAGAGTTTATAAAAGTGTGCCACCATTCTACATAGACCAATTCTAAGTTGCTTATTTTTCTAATGAGAAAATACCTCTCCCTATCATGCAATAATGTTTTATGTACAAGTCATAAGCAAGGTCGATGATAAACTCATTTGAAGAAGGTTCAACACTTTTACACCAAGATTTGAGGTTTTGGCACTTCATGCATCTATATTTGATGAGAATTTTTTTATTAAAATCATATTATTACTTGTTTTTCCACTAATCTATTTTCAAATTTGATTTCGAATAATACTCATAAAACTCCATGACAAAATAAAATAAAATAAATGAATTTCATGTGTTTCATACATGGAGGAGTTACTTCTCACTAAGGTAAATGTATATCATTTCATTATATAATTCACAACTTTATTTCTATGTATATCCTTCTCGAATAATACTCCTAAAAACTCCATAATAAAATAAAATAAAATAAATGAATTTTATATGTTTCATACATAGTTCTCACTAAAGTATAATTCACAACTCTATTTTTCTTTAAAATGTTTTTTAATAAAATTAAAAATAATATTCTTTTAATAAAGATATATCATAAAAAATTTGTATGAAATAATCGTAATTAAAATAAAGTAATGCTAAATTTGATAATCAAAATAATCAACATTATCGTTGGTTAAAAGGTAGCATCCTTAATAAGATAAACATTAAATGCATAACAATGTCACCTTAGTTATAATCCACTTATAATACTATCTACTCATTTAACTTTCATTTTTACTTCAAACGATGTGATACTACATCGCGGTTTATTTAGAGACATATCCTTTAAACATTTAACTTTACTCCCTCAAACTCTTAAGTCAATATACTATTTAAAATAGGTTCACTTTCTCTATATATATTTATGTTATTCGTGTGGAATATTGGTGGTTGACAAATATCTGCCATTATGATAATTAACTTAAAGTCACCCATACAATTTTGAAAGTTTTTGAAGTTATTATATCTTCATATAGTAGAGTATAGTGTAA
The DNA here is from genome assembly GCA_009831015.1 of Picea engelmannii. NCBI lineage: Eukaryota > Viridiplantae > Streptophyta > Pinopsida > Pinales > Pinaceae > Picea > Picea engelmannii. Next base: position 4,023 of record WSFP011500395.1, on the reverse strand, counting down.
TTGTTTTGGAGTCAAATTGGTTTGATTTTTAATTAGTTGTTTTACATGAAATAATTTTGTTATGATTTTACAATAGTTTTGAAATATATATATATATATATATATATATATATATATTAAATTAAAATTTTGATAATCATAAAAAAAAATATTCAAGTTTTTAAATTATTGTATTTTAATTTTTGCAAAATTCAATAATAAAAATATTATTTTTAATTACAATATATAACTATTATCTATTATTTTATTTCCAAATTTTCGTTCGTGCATCGTGCATTTATCAAATCAAACTGTATTGTTTTTGCATTCACGTATTACAAATTCAACTTGTTTGGAATGTTTTTGTTTGCTGATTAATTTTTCCTTGTTCTAGATAACATTGGATTAACAAAATAAAAGAGTTGTCCAACCTGCCATCAACTTTTCTCACACATCTGGTGAAGCATGTCAGGAGCCCCACTAGCATGAGTCTCCATCTATTAAATTTGAATTGTTATGTGATACAGGAGCTAACCTGGAGAGAGCATCAGAGAGGCCTTCAACATGTTGAACAAAATGTTGGAGAGAGCATCAGAGAGGCCTTCAACAGGTTGAACAAAATGTTGGAGAGAGCATCAGAGAGGCCTTTAACAGGTTGAACAAAATGTTGGAGAGAGCGTCATAGAGGTCTTCAACATGTTGAACAAAATGTTGGAGAGAGTGTCAGAGAGGTCTTCAACATGTTGAACAAAATGCGGACTCTCGGTTTGAAGGGCATTCTTAATTACAACATGAAAGACACCATTGATAATGTTGTCTGTGACGCCAATCTCAACCAATTTCTCACCATCGTTGATTCAACAACCCTCCTTCCACGTGGATTAGAGTTTCGTGGAGAAGAAAACACAGGCCTAACCTATCTCTAAGTCATCTTACAATGAACACAAGTGCTTCGGTTATGTTATGTCTGTGATTTAATATTTATAGAATTACCATTTGAAGGGGACAATTGCTTGCAAATTGTATCAAAATAAGGCATGGCTATTACTGAAGGTTTTTCACATTTTGTTTATCAACGGTTTGAGAATGTGATCCAGGTGGATATTGGTGGCCACCCACCTGTTCCAAATTCCAACTAGCTCATCTTAATAGTTTTCAATGTAGCACGTTTCTCTGTAATGGGGACACTTCTTTGTAATTATGGGTTCTACACTTCTGAGGTTGTCTTGAATCCCTACACAACATCCAAGTGGATATTGTTGGTCACCCATCTAGTCCGACTGGTCTATTTTGTCATTTTCCATCTCAGTACATCTTTATGTACTTACGAGGCTATTTTGAGGCCCTAAACAACATTTTTTGGGCTTGCCACAGTCAAACTATTGACAGAGTCAAAGTTTGACAACATAATTTGTAGTTCTCGAAAATACCCTTTCCAACGGGCTATCACATGCCTAAAACGGAGATCGTATGCAAAAATTACAACCCCGGGAAGTTGATGTACTAACTTACCCCAACGGGGCCCACATGAATTTTGGTGCTTCATCTCCTAGGGTTAGGTTTTTGGATGTATAAGGTTTCAGAATTCATGTTTATTGTAAAAAGTCCTTCAGAACCTCATTGTACTCATCTTCTTGCGAATGAGCATAGTTGTCACATCTCTTCTCAGAGACAAAGTTGCCACCATTCTAGCAAGTCTTGCACTCTGTATGTTTACAATCTCTATACATTTCTTTCATTAATAGAAATCATGCATTGATGTATTTCTCTATTTCTGACAATATTTATGCGTATTTCATTGTAATATCTCTACTTTCATTTCGTTCCGAAAATAATCTGGATCAGTGGTATCAGAGCAAGTTGTTCTTGATCGTTTTTCAATGCATGTCCCCAACGAGGTACGAGTATAGTAAGTTGGGTCTCGATCTTGCATCTCTTGAGGACAATCGATCTCGCACGCCCAAGAAACCCTCCATGGCAGAAGAAAAGAAAAATGACGGAGCAGAATATTCTATTAACATGTTGCTTGAGCAAGCTCTCATGTGACAGAGCCACGAAATGATGGATAATTTTTCCCACATCCTTCAACGTCTTCTGATAGAAACATGTGCATCTTCATCAAGTGGCCATTTTGGAGGAACTTCTCCCTTCAAGGTACAATTTAACTTTGATATTCATGTATTTGAAGGTCAGATGTATGTGAATGCCCTAGAAAAATGGTTAAATATGCTAGAAGGTTATTTCTCTATTCACAATTTTTTCGACAAGAAAATATCACCTTCACACTCCTCAAGGCTCTCCCCCATGTCAAACATTGGTGGGAAACTTATTGGGAGCAAAGTTCCACGGAGGAATATAGAATATATGGGGTCGAGCCCACTTGGGATTTTTTTGTGGATGCAGTCAAGGAACAATATTACCCCATTGATAACTATGAAGATCAGTACATGAGATGTACCACACTACTATAAGAGAAGGGCCAAATAGTGTTGGAGTTCACAAATACTTTCCATACCTTGCATACCAAGCTGGGTATCAAAGACTTTGAGCAGCATTTGGTTCTGAAATATCATGGGGCTTTGCATAGGTACATCCAAACTAAAATGGATTTCCTAAACATCTCATCACTGGGAGTTGCCTATCGATATGTTGTCAAAATCGAGCAGAAATTTGGGCACCAGAACAAACGAGAGTTTGGGTCTGCAAATCCACAACAACCAAAGCACGATAAAGATGGCCCTAACCAACAGCCTCCCGACAACTAGTCCAAGACACATGATGTAATGTCCCCCACCTCTTAGAGAGGTAATGAGGAGACTCAGTGGCCTGGGCACCCCCACTAGGCCATAGTCTCACACTGAAGGGGGGAAAAGTCAAGAAGTTAAAAGTTATATTTTTAAGTTGACTTAAGAAAGGAAAAGGATAAAGGAGTAAAAGATAACTCAACAGAAGAATAGAAGATTAACCCTGGGAGTTAACCTAACTCAACAGAGAATTAGAAGGAAAAGTATAAGTAAGAGGCTGGGGTGCACCTATTACTCATTCTGGTTTTGGATTAACATTTGCTATTGCTCTTGAGCATTCAGTTTGGGGGTTATGTTGTACAAACCCTTGTGAGCAACTCAGTGGTGAAATATCCACTCACCTTGTTCTGCAGCTTGGTCTTGGGGATGAAAGACTCCTCCACACCATTCTAGTCTCAGCCCATCTCCATCTAGCGCTTCAAAAGGTAGCAAGTCATACTGTTCTTGTGTTTCCAGCAAGGGCGCACCATCATCTGGAGGGAGGTTCGATCCAGCTTATCCTGAGGGCCTGGGGCCATTCCGACAGTTGGGTTTTTTTTGTAGGGGCAGGACTATCAGTTTGAGGGATTTTTTGGAGGGTTATCATCATTCTACATTTGTCTGCAGATTGGGACGTCTTGGAGCCATAGGGGACGTCCTGTAATTCAATAAAACTCAGATCTAGGGAGATCTTCTTGAGATCTAAGTCCGAAACTTCTCCCACGGGATTCTCATAGCCTGATCTATATTCTTGGAGAGTTTCAGAGCATTTGGAGGCCTCCTTCATCAAGGTCGAACCAGCTAGGGTTTCAGTCATCCAGTGGGGCACCCTATTCTGTGGGAAATTCAGATCTATGGGGTTTGAGAGTGGATTTGGGAATTTGGACATCTGGGTTGTCCTTACAGTTGCCCGATCTATCATTTGGCATATCTCCCAGGATGATTGGACACTTTTGGTAGCAGGGCAAAATTATTGAGGGCTTCAGCATTCTAGCAGGACATGGCACTTTCCAGCTTGGAGGTTGAGCATTAGTACGGCTCAGATCTGCTTGATTCAGTCTTCACTGTATATCCAGCCTTTGGAGGCTTATTTTGTATTGTCAGGAGCATTTTGTAGAAGCTCATATCTATTGCTTGTATGACCATCTGAGGTTTATGCCAGATCAACCATCTATTGTATTGATCTTACATTGCTCATAATAAAAAGGTCAGATCTTTGCTTGTGCTTCTACATCTTGAATATATTGTGATCTCCATGTGT
>WSFP011500391.1:0-13916 GCA_009831015.1 Picea engelmannii | reverse complement strand
ATTCTTACGCCCTAGAGGAGGATTGCACATTCTAATCCATATTATATTGAGAACGAAATGAGATACAAAAGAAAATATAGCTGAGAACACATAAATACAGTGAAACCCAACTTCTGTTAATGAATAACAAAGTATTGTATAACACAAACTAGATATAATGTTGGTAGCTTATCTATGAAAAGAAAGAGATGAAAACTACACTCATTCGAAATAAGCATTACATCACACTCCATTGAATGCTCAAAGGACCTCCTTCACCTCGATTATATATGAGAGAGTGAGAGGAGAACAATTCCCATGATGCATGTGGGATAAATTGGTCTAAGTTTACAAAATACCATATACATGTAAAACACTAAGACTTCTCGGGAGTTCACCCATCCTAATACTACTCTAGCCCAAGTGTGCTTAACTGCAGAGTTCTAATGGGATATGATGCATTGACATTGTAGCCATATACATAAGACCATTGGGAAATCATTACATGATGGTTGTAATTAACAGATGGAGATGACATTACATTACATTTCCCATCAAAAGGGGTGAATATCAAGGTTTATCAAAACCACAAGCTCGAAAACATTAATTTAGTGGAAAAGGTTAATGGACACTGAGATCCACTTGGATCAGTCCTCCACCCTTAGGAAGAAAATGCTCCCCATTGCATCAAGCTCCCTTGGGAGATGGGGAAACTTTTGTTGAATCTAAACCTTGGTGAGCCGCTTTCCTTGCTGAAGTAGTTGTCCTACTTGTACTTGGAATTAACATGTTGAAGGATGTCGTGAACATGTTGTTGGAGGTGTTGGATCCATTCAACAATTTTGGATGCATGATCTACCTTGGGCTGAGTGTGGGAGAACTCTATTGGTGAAGATGCAACGGGAAGAGCTATATCAATGGGGCCTAATGGTTGAAACCCCGAGCACACTTAGAAAGGGTTGTGGCCAATAGATCTATGAAGGGCTCTATTATAGCTATGTTGAACATATGGAAGACTCTCACTCTCTTGAAGGGAGCATCTATAGATTGAACCATTGGGTAAGGGAGCATCATGCACCAAGTCAATGGAATGCTTGACTTGGTAGTGCAGAGGCACCCCCGTAGGTGAAAAAATATCTTTATGTCCCTCTACAATCTTGTTGACCTGCTTCTATTGTATAGAAAGGTCTTGGGCCGAGGTTGTGGTGGTCACAGTGACGTTTTGTTCACCTTCTGAAGAGATCATGAAGAGGGAAAACTTTATGATCTGAGAGATTACTTTGTGACATTGTTTTGTCATGATCAATGAAATGGCAGTAGTCATAGCTACCTCTAGTATCCTATAAAGTTGACCCCCCAAAGTAAAAATGAAACTACAAGGTCGAGATTCATAAACAATGTTACGTTTCCACATATATGGTTGTCCTAAAAGAACATCACAGACTTTAAGTGGTGCAACATCACACAATACCCTATCTTTGAAGGGCTTGATGTCATAAGATAGGTGACGTTGTTGATTGACATAGAGGTCCCTTCCCTGGCTCAACCAACCATTGGTGTATGGTTGGGGGTGTGACATCATCGAAAAATTCAATCTCTTGATGACCTTAGCTGAGATCATGTTCTTTTGGCTCCCACTGTCAACAATGAAATGTAGTCGCATCCCCTTCACCCACATCTATGAATGGAAGAGGTGTTCCCCCTCCGCAAGATCCTATGACTCGTCTGGTTTGATCTTTGTAGTTGTGATGGTAGCATTGGGTTCTACATTGATGATTTAATTTCCCTATTTTGAATCAAAGTCTAAGTCAGGGTCTGACTTCTTTTCTTTAAGATCGATCAACAATGATTGTTTTGAGCAACATTCATCAGTGTTATTCCAGGGGGTTTTGTGGAACTCGCACCACTTTCTAGTTTCCTTCTCCATCTTCATGTTACCCTTCTTTATTTGTGGCTTGGACTGATTGTCTTAAGGTTTTCCTTCCCTGCTTCATCCCTTGTTATGTGATTTAGGGCCACCTTTCCATGCTTCTATTGTTGCGGATTTACGGACCCAAACTCTTGATTATTTCTCTACTTAAATTTATACTCAATTTTTATAGCATATCAATAAGCAACTCCCAGAGAGGAGATGTCCAAGAAATCCATCTCTGTTTGGATGTACATGTGTAGGTCACTATGGTACTTCAAAACCAGGCGTCTTTTAGAATCTTGAATACCCAACTTTGAGCACAGGGTATGGAAGATATTGGTATACTCTGGAATTGTTTGATCTCTCTTCTGACATAGAGTCCTCCATCTCATATACTAGTCATCATAGCTTCCAACAAGATATAACTCCTCCTCGAGGGCATCCACAAAGGATATCAAGTGGGTTCTCTCTCGAATGGCATAGATTCATTCACGGTGTGCCTCTTCGAGTAACCTTCCCACCAAACTTTGACATGTGGAAGGGCTTTGAGGAGCGCGAAGGTGATCTATTCACTGTCAGAAAAATTTGGACGAAGTAATTAACTTATAGAAAATTCAACCATTTATCTAGATCATATGCATATATCTACCCTTCAAATAAGGAAATATCAAAATTAACTTATACCTTGAAGGGTGTTGCACCTCTAAAATGGATACTTGTTGAAGATATCTTGACTGCCATCAATAGTCATCGAAAGATCTAAGCAAATGTGTCCATCATATCATTCCTCTATCGCATGAGGTCTTCCTCAAGCAACATCTTGAAAGGATCTCTTGCTCTGTCATCTCTCTTTTCTTTCACCATGGGAGGTCTCTTAGGCTAGTGAGAGTGGTTGTCCCCAAGAAAAACTAGCTCAAGACCCAACTCTATGCCCTGACCTTGTTAGGGACATGTGTTGAGAAATAACAAGGAGCATATTTCTCTAATACCACTAATCCAGATTATATTGAGAATGAAATGAGATTCAAATAAAAATATAGCAGAGCACACATAAATACAATGAAACCCCACTACTATTAATGATTAACAAAATATTGTATAACAAAAATAGGTTAGAATGGTGGTAGCTTATCTATGAATAGAAAGAGATGCCAACTACGCTCATTCGAAATAAGCATTACATCACACTCCATTACATGCTCAAAGGACTTCCTTCACCTCGATTACATATGAGAGATTGAGAGGAGAATAATTCCCATGATGCATATGGGATAAATTGGTCTAATTTTACAAAATGCCATATGCATGTAAAACACTAAGACTTTTGGGGAGGTCACCCATCCCAATACTTCCCTAGCCCAAGTGTGCTTAACTGTGGAGTTTTGATGGGATTTGATGCATTAACATTGTAGGAATTTACATAACACCACACAATCATTACATGATGGTTGTAATTAACAAATGGAGATGGAATTACATTACATTCCCCATCAAAAGTGTGAATATCATGGTTTATCAAAACCATAGGCTCAAAAACATAGATTTAGTGGAAAAGGTGGATGGCGACCGAGATCCACCTGGATTAGCCACATTCCCTGCCTGATTTTGTGCGATCTCATTAGCTACCTAATTTAATTTTCTAGATATATCCCTCCATGGATACTCATTTAAGGTCTCAAAAGGTTGATTTTCTTGCTTTTTGCAATGCTTGGTGAAGTGCCCATACTCTTGGCACAAATTGCAATTGAACAGTAATTGCTAATAGTCGAATTGTTGGACATCGTGCCAATTATCTAGGGTGATGAGAATGACTTACGGGATTCCATTTTCAAAGTCGACTTCCACGCATATCCTAGCGCAAGAGAATAATTTTTCTTTAGGTTTGGCTCTCTTTATATATTTATCCAGAGAATTACCTATACTTCGAAGGGCATCATCGTTCCAGCAGTGAAGGGGAAGATGAAACAACCTGACCCATACTGGAAGAGCTGAAGGAACATCATTTTCTAGGTTAAATTCAGGAGTCCATTTGTTCAAGTACATACCCCTTGCTCCGAGAAAGTAAGGGTCACTCCCAAAATCATATATTTGTCCTCCTTATGTTCAAAGAGAAAAGAAAAAAAACCTCGGCCACAGAAGAAGTGACCCAGATTTCTTTTGATGAGGGGTTTCCAGTTTTTATGAATCCATGCACCAACAATTTTTGGGGATGGTCATATCCTGGTGAACTTCCCAATGAAGCCACAATGAGCTAAAGCTAGAGCCTTGCGCCTGAACGAGGTCGAGGGAAGCTTGACCTCATGCATTTCTTCAAGTTTTTTTGCAAAGCGGGAAGGTTGAGACTTGAATTTTTTTATTGAGGAAGTGACTGTAGCCTCGAAAGATAAGGATTATTCATTGGGAGGGGGCAGTCGACTCCCTCCCCCAACTGAATCATCCATCGCTCAGAGCCACCATGTGCTAGGGTTTCAAGAGGAACATGAGTGCTCTTCAATGATCTAATAAAAAAATTCCACTACCTAATGCATTATTAAAATCAAAGATGATGGAAATTACTCAAGAAAATTTCAATCAAGTAGAGATGGCTTCCAAAGTTAATTAAGAAGTAGGGCATTTAGTTAAGGATTATGAGATTAATATAGTTGTATGCATAATATGAGTATCATTGTATGCAACTATTTTGGGATCCTATTATATAGTAATAGGAATGTATTGTTTAGAAAGTTGCAGAGCAGTATTAGATTATAAGAATAATAAGCTTTATTTTATAAATGATGTAGGACATAACATAATTTTAGTTGGGATGAATTGAAGAAAAGTATGAAAAATTATGTAAATTATATGTCGTAGCAACTATGAACAAGAATGGGGATACAATGAGTATAGAATGATATCTAGTACTATCGAAATTTCCATATGTGTTTCCAAAATAATTACATAGACTACAACCTAAGAGAGAGTTGGAGTTCATAATTGAACTTAATCTAGGAACACAACCTATCACAAAGGCTCCTTACCATATGACGACTCCGGAGTTATGAGAGTTGTAGATGCAGCTCCAAGAACATCTAGATTTGGGATTTATACATCCAAGTATATCGCCGTGGGGAACACCAACAATATTCATAGAAGAAAGATGGACCATGGAGACTTCGTATCGACTATCAACAATTAAACAAGGCAATGATAAGAAATTGAGATTCATTGCCTAGAATTGATTATTTATTTGATCAAATTAAAGTAGCGAAGGTGTTTTCTAAAACAAATTTAGGATTGGGATACCACCAATTGAGTATATGTGAAGAAGATATTGCTAAGACAACATTAAGACGTGTTTTTGTTATTATGAATTTGTAGTATTACACTTATGATTAAGGAATGCACCGATAGTATTTATGAGTTTAATGAATGGAGTGTTTTTAGAGTACCTCGATAAATTCGTGAAACTGTTTTTGGACAATATATTGATATGTTCTTGGACACCGAAGGAGCACGAAGGACATCTAAGACAAGTATTACAATGTAGTGGAGAACATGGGCTATATGGAAATCTCTTTAAATTGTTGTTTTATGAATCTAAGATTCATTACTTGGGACATATAATTTTAGGAGAAGGAATAGTGATAGACCCGACAAAGATAGAAGCAATTATGGAATGAACGACACCTACTAATGTACATGAAGTGTGTAGATTTATGGGTTTGGTGGGATATTATAAAAGGTTTGTGGAAGATTTTTCAAAGATTGGAAATCATATTATGGGATTGCAGAAGAAGAATAAGAAATTTATATGGACAGAACAATGTGAGGAAGCATTTAAAAAACTTATGGAATTATAGACAACGACTCCTATTTTGAAGGTAGCATATTTGGATCAAGATTTTTTGGTATGTACGGATTCATCAAATGAAGGATTAGATGGAGTACTAATGCAAGAAGGTAGGTCGATTGCCTATGCTTCAATAAAGTTGCAGCCACAAAAAGAAAATTACGTGATGCGTGATTTGGAACTCGTGGTGATAGTTCACACATTAAGAATTTGGAGACATTATCTATATGGAAGAAAATTTCAGTTGAAGGCGGATCATCATGGACTCAACACCTATATACACAAAGTAATTTAAATGCTAGATAGTGGAGATGGTCAAAATTACTCAGCAAGTATAATTTCGATATATCATACATTAGAGGAACAATAAATAGAGTGGTGAATGATTTAAGTCACAAGCTATGTGTTTTATCAATTTTTCCATTAAAGACAAATTTACAAGAAAATATATTGAAGTTACAATTAGAAGACGAATGGTACAAATAAATTAAGCTAGAATTAGAGGATGAAGTGATGGAAATTCTAAAATATGAAGGATATGCCTTGGATGACAACAACTTACTATGATTTTATGGAATAATTTATGCACCACCAAACAATGAAATTCAAAATTTAATATTAAAAGAAGTTCCTAGCGCAGTTTATATGGCTCATCCAGGAGTCAAGAAGATGAATGCATACCTAAAACCATTATTCTTTTGGAATGGAGTGAAGAAGGACATAGTTAATTTTGCAGCTCGATGCCTTGAGTGTTAGCAAGTGAAGGTTGAACATCGGCACCCAGTAGGATTGTTGTAGCCACATGTGATACATAAATCAAAATGGAAAGTTATTTCAATGAATTTAATTGTTGGATTACCTATGATGTCAAGGATACATGATTATATATTTATGTAGTAGGAACTTTGACCAAAAGTGCACATTTTATCCCTGTAAAGACTACTTATCAAGCACCGAAGATTGCAAGAGTGTTCATCAACGAGATAATAAGATTGCATTGAATTCTAAAGAAGATAATCTCAGACAGAGGATCAATACTTATAGGAAGATTTTGGACAAGTTTATGAGAAGCATTGGGAACGTAACTTAATTTTAGTGCAACATACCATCGAAAGGTTGATGGATAGACCGAAAGAATAAATCAGATAGTAGAAGACATGTTATGAATGTATGTAATGGATCAACAAAAACATTGGAAATAATTTTTACCTCTTGTTGATTTTGCATATAATAATAGTTATCAAAGTTCATTCTAGATGGCCCCATTCGATTTTTTATTTGGTAGACTGTCTAGGACACCTCTTAGTTGGGATAGGATAGATGATAGAGTCCTAGCTGGACTAGAAGTAATCCAAGAAATGGAAGAAAAAATGAAGATGATTAAGGGAAGGTTGAAAGAAACACGAGATCGAGAGAAGAGTTATGTGGATATGCATAGAGTTGATATAAGTTACAAAGTTGGGGACAAAGTATTATTGTAGGTGAGACCACAAAAGAGATCACTTAATTTTGGAAAAGGAGCTAAGTTGTTACCACGATATTTTTTTGAAATTCTTAAAAGAAAGGGACCGATTGCTTCTCATCTTGCACTCCCCTCATCATTAGATCATATGCATGATGCTTAGTATGTATTTGTGTTATGTTGTTATATTTTAGATCCTTCTCGTGTGATTGATTTGAGCTATTTGCAGATGTCAAATGAGGGGGCTTTGATGGTCAAACCCATCCACATTTTTGACTACCACACTCGATAGCTTCGATGTCCCTTGGTAGATTAGGTAGAGGTCCAGTGGGATAGCTATGGTCCCAATTCCACTACTTGGGAGGATGCAATGAAATTGTGTCAGTAATTTCCATATTTATTCTAGAATTTCAGGATGAATTTTCCTAAAGAGGTAGTGTACGTAGTGCCCCACTTGTTTCTATTAGTCGGGCATACTAGATCTTATTATTTAAGGGCATTTATTTATAAATGACCTAGTTTATGGACTTGTAATTTGATGATGAAATTCAAACTTTTTAATTATTTGATTGAATTTAAGTGATGATTTGGAATGGGTTAATTTAAATGTTTTTATGATAATGTGGATGGATAAAAAATAAATTGATATGATGTAAATGACATTGTTGATTCATATGATTATGACCCTTTGAAATGAAAAATGTTGGATACATTAACTTGCAGATGTTATTGATGGTTTGCCTAGTATGATAGGAAATTGTAGGTGTATAATGATGTGGGATTGCATCAACATTATGTTTGATGTTGAATTAAGTCAGGGTATTATAATATGTTAAATGGTTGATGTCATTCTTTAATTTTGATTATGGAACTATTTGATGTGTTGATTATAGTGTGTGCAGGCACATGGAACGTGCTTGCCAATTGGTCCACATATGGGTAATGGGGTTGTGTGGAACTGTATAGGGTACCATAAGGAGAAGAGGAGTAACCTTTATGTTTCCACCTACTAGCACTCATGTTCCATTACCTGGGTTGAAAATCTAGTGGTACTTTTACTTAGAGGTTGCATATTGTTGTGAGGGTATGTTGCAAATTCAGTCACTCACAAGGTTTAGCTGAGGGTTGTGCAATAAGACGAGATCCTTATTCCTCGGTGACCATTAGTTTTTCAATAAGGGCAACAAAGGTTGAGTTAACAAAGTCTCAACAATTGCACCATTCCCCCGACTAAGAAGGTTGGATACGTGAAGGGTATGTGTAAACATGGCACCCTTGGTACTTATTGAAAGGTGACTCTTGAAGAGAATGAAGAAGCATGGCAGTGTTGGTATTGGTTATAAATTATCAAGTGTACACTGAAATAAGATTGATTAAATCATATAAAAGATGATTGCCTAAGCATGTGCATTTTATTTAAATATGAGAAGAATGGGCATATATTTATGCATTGTAACATAAAGGAAAAAAATTAAATAGATAGTAGTATGATTGAGCATATATATCATTGGGCCTCTCATAACAAAGAGAAATTGATTAGTTAATTACAAGTCATTAAGAAAATAAATACAATTAGAATGTGCATGCAAAGAAAATAAAGTAATTTTAGTTAACAAAATACTTTTACTAGTGCACCCATAAATCAAGGAGAAGAAAGAGGAACAAGGAATTCAAATTCAAATATAAACGTGGGAAAGGAATAATGGATTAGGAGAAGGTAGAGAGGATTAATAAATAACTAAAGTAGAAACTACATGTGCACCCACTCAAATAGAAATCGAGGAGGAGACCAAGGGGACATCAAAGAGTAAAAATAGGAAATGTTGGAGTTGGGTGATGATAATTCATTATTTTATATTTTTAAATAAGTAACTACATGCGCACTTGTGCACGTGAGTGACACATGGGTGGATGAATAATAGGTAATTATTAATTTAGTAAATCATATTTTTGCATGAGATGGTCAAGTGGCTTGAGCCACAAAACCTATAAAAGGAATTCTTCAACTAAGATGAAAACACTTTTTGCACCCTAATGTTGGATGGTTGTCATGCTACTTAACCTTCTATTTGTTGTTTTTCTTCATATGAGATATGTTCGATATATTATTACAATGATGAGTGTTCCATATATATAGGGAACATTTGGTGACCATCCATGAAAGGATGCATCCCTTGAATAATAAATAACTATTTATTATTATCATTTACTTATTATATATGATATTTAATAATCAATAATTATATTATTAATTATTATTCTAAGAGAATGTTTTCCCGATGTTGTCCAAACAACAACACTCCCTCTCAACGAGGGAGACATTCTAGATCATTCAAAGCTTGTCTTTGAAGTATACAAACTTCACCCTAGACTCATGAAACTTGTATGTCAGTCTTGGGAGACGTCTCTCTCCCACCTGAACCGAGGATAAACTCCTTCTGCAACTCTCCCTCTGAGCCGATTAACTCTCTCTAAGATCAGGCTCACTCTGGGTCCACATGTAATAACATATAACATCTTGAGTATTTATCATTCCTTATCAAATCACCATGACTAGAACAAAGACCAAATCAAGATCTTTCACCACAGGTACACACCTATGAGTGAATGCCAGTCTGATGCTAACCGACACGTGGAAAGCACTTGAAGCACCTCGAGTCCATATTATTCCTTGTCGTGATCAAGGAAGGACTATGTCTGGGCCCATTTACCACAAGTCCACCTTGATGATAAATGTATCCTATCTCCCTTGGTCTACATCCCAATCTAGGAGAAGGTATGCCCGATGTTGAAACATCAATACTCCCTCTTAGCTAGGGAGGTATCTTTCCATAAGTACACAACTACTGTCCAGAGACACACAATCTTCACCAGTGGTACACAACCACCACAATAGAAAAAGGTTTTTCACACATGGCACTGCCATGTGGACTTCTAGAGGTTATTCCCTCTAGGAACACTTAGGGTAAACTCCCCATAGTGTGTGACATCAAGGTCAACTCCCTTGACATGTCCTCATGTGCTCTCCATAAGGGATGTGTCCTCATGTGCTCTCCACAAGGGACATTGGGCTATAAGCCCAAACACACTTATTACTTCTCGGATAAGTGTCCTCATGGATCAACTCAACTCAATTCATAGATGAGTTCGATCTGGAGAAAGTTCGTCACACATGACACTCCCATGTGGACTTATAGAGGCTACTACCTTTAGAAACACTAGGGTCAACTCCCCATAGTGTGTGACGTCAAGTTCAACTCCCTTGACATGTCCTCATGTGCTCTCCACAAGGGATGTTGGGCTATAAGCCCAAACACACTTATCCCTTCTTGGATAAGTGTCATCACAAGTCAACTCAACTCAGTCACAGGGGAGTACGATTTGGAGAATGTCTCAGGAAGTTGAAAACATCAACACTCCCTCTCAGCGAGGGAGGCATTCTCTGCCACGCCAAGTCTATCACGAAAAACTTCATCCTGGTTTGGTAAGAACATCAACAACCTGCTCATTTGTAGGAAGGTATTGCACCAATACTTCCTTCCTCTGCACCATGTCTCATATGTAATGGTACTTGATCTCAATGTGGTTCGATTTGTCATGAAACACTGGATTCTCTGAGATCTTCACACAACTTTGGTTACCATAATGAATAATGGTGGAATCTAACACATGTTTGGATAAATCTGCAAGGAGATTGCGAAGCTACACTGCTTCATGGACTGACATACTTAATGCATGTACTTTACTTCTACTGTGCTCAAAGCCACATAAGTCTGTTTCCTGCTACACCAAGAAATCATGGAAGATCCCAAAGTGAATCAACACTCGAAGGTGCTCTTTCTGTCCACTATGCTCCCTGCCCAATCAGAGTCGATATATTCCTACCATATCATATCAATACTGGAAGTATATCTCAGACCATGTCCAATCGTGACTTGCAGGTATCTCAACACATACTTCGTAGTAATCCAATGTATTTATCTCAGTTGACTCATCAACTGGCTAAGTGCACTCACTGCATAACAAATATTTGGTCTGGTGTTAACCAGATACATCAATGATCCAATCATCTTTCTGTGCATAGTTGGATCAATTTCGTCATAATCGAAAGAAGACACACTTAGTTTCTTCAGATTTTTCACCATTGGTTTAGCCACAGACTTCAAGTTCAACATCCCAAGCTTCTTCAATATCTCAACTGTGTACTTCCCCCGACTCAGGAAGATCTCATCAGTTCTCTGCCACAACTCTAGTCCCAAGAAGTAGTGCATCATACCAAGGTCCTTCATGTCAAACTTATATACCAACGCATACTTACATTCAACAATAAGGCTCTCTGTACTGGTGAGGAATAAATCATCAACGTAGAGGACCAAAATTAAGGACTCACCATTAACAGTCTTGTAGTACATGCTAGGATCGACAACACTTTTGTTGAAGCCCAAAAATCATCAGGTGTCCATCAATCCTCGCATACCAAGCTCGAGGTGGCTACTTGAGTCCATACAAGGCCTTCTTCAACCTGCACACATGAGACTCCTTCTCATGTATCACGAAACCATCTGGTTGCTCGATGTATACTTCTTCCTCAATCTCTCCATCGAGAAAGGTTGTCTTTACATTCATCTGATGTACTCTCCAACCCATGGATGCTGTAGGGGAAATAATCATCCAAATAGAAGTGTATCGAGAAATAGGAGCAAATGTCTCCTCATAATCTATTCCCTCCACCTCAGAGAATCCTCCAACAACAAATCTCATTTTGTGCCTCTCGATGCTCCCGTCAACTGTGTGTTTGATCTTGTAGATCCATTTGAAAGTCACTACAGACTTCCCCTCAGGTCTCGGAACAATATCCCACACATCATTCTTCATGGTGGATTGATACTCCTCCATCATGACAGCTCTCCATACTAGATCACTAGTTGCCTCCTCATAACAAGAAGGCTCAAAATGAATGATGTGGCTCATAGTTTCGGCATAACATGAATATCTTTGAGGTATCTTTCTCACTCGAAAGGTACCATGAGGAGTTGCATATCCTTCTTCCTCTTACAGAGTCTGATGAGCCCATGTAGGTCTCTTATGACCTATTGCAATATCTTTGGGAACATCAACTGGAGCTACATGATCAATGGGATCAATTGGATCAATTTGATCAGTCTCCATGTGAGATCCTCTAGATCTCTTAAAGGATACCTCCTCCTCAAAGGTAACATCTCTACTCACCTCAATTTGTCTCTAACCAGAGATGTAGATCCGGTATGCCTTCGAAGACTCATTGTACCCCACAAATGTACCCTTTCTGCCTGAAGGGTCTAGCTTGATCCTTTTCTCCTTGGGTACATGAATCTATATTGGACACCCAAATATCCTGAAGTGTCCAACCTTAGGATTCACTCTGGTGAAGGCCTCCTTGGGCATCATGTTCCTCAAAGTCTTATGAGGACTTCTATTATGAACATACACTGTTGTCATGGATTCCTTTGCCCACAGAAACATAGGTAAATGTTGATCATGCTAATTCATCTTGGACCATACTTGATATATCGAGGTGCCCTCATGAAACCAACGTCCAAGGAAGCTGAAAAACATCAACACTCCTTCTAGAGCTAGAGGTGACTCCTCCTCTATCTCTGCTCCCTCTAACACTGAAGGTAGCTCTTCCTCCTTCTCTGGAGGTAACTCAATCTCCCCTCCCTCTGGATGTAGTACTGCCTCCCTCTCTGGGTGTGCCTCTACATACATTGGAACTGCTTCCATGCCTGCTTCCTCAACATCTCATGGTTCGACTCATGTACTGTGACTACTACACCTTCTCCCTCTGAGTCTCATAATGTGTTTTCCTCCTCTACTGGATCTACCATAGTTGTGCTACAGTCAGTCTTGACTCACTGTATCCGTTATCATTGGAACTGTCTCTACTATCTGGCATGGTCTCGTCCTGGGAGGTAAATTGCTCCTAGAGACTTCCTATCTCTGTGCATCATGTCTAGCAATGTCTCTACTTGATATCATGTTGGAAGGTCTTTCCATGTCTGCCTCTTGAGACCGTCATTATGGATCCTTCTTAGAGCTATTACCTGTGACCTTTCCGGAACAAGAAACAAGAATAACAAAAAACATCTCCTAGAGAAGATCAATTTATCTTGTGCACAACTATATACAGTGACCCTCCAAATAATATGTCTTCTACTATGACCAACACACATCCATCATATACTCGATGTCATATGGCTACCAAAACACATCCATCATATACTCGTCATACGAATACCAACACACATCCATCATATACTCGATGTCATACGACTAACCATGTTGATTTTCTAGTGTTAAATTAAACAAGCACAATTTTTTGCAAGTGGTAATTACTTCCAATGATATACGATATTACTTTAGTAAACACTAGAGCATCACTAAGTAACTCGGAAATTTTCAACTTCTTAGTCTCTTCCTTAGATTACTTATCCCACGTGTGAGAGAGAAAAAATATGTGTGTCTATTGTTGTGTCTTTCAAGTGTCTTTTTATAGTAATATTAGATTGATCCAAAAAAGACATGTCTCTTTGAAAAATTTAATTTAATTTTATTTCTTATAAATAGTTGGAGAATACCTTCGTAACTACCCAAAGATTAATTTGGTTATAATCCATCCACATGGTATTTGACTATGTTAAATTGTTCCTCCATAATTCATGCGATTCTTTGCATAAATATAGGTAGAAGTAAAT
>ML886455.1:14017-25414 GCA_009831015.1 Picea engelmannii | reverse complement strand
TATTCCATTTCTTTTGAGCACAAATACCCCTATCAAAAGTCCAAGGACCTAGTTTTTACAATAATTGCTCAAAAACATTTAATTAATTAAATAATTAAAATCCCAACCTTAGGAAAATTAATTAAAAAAAACCTATCTAGACTCGACGAAATTTCACGAAACTTTCTACAATGTCTAACATGCTCATTTACATCATTCCTAAACAATAGCTACCAAAGGATGAGACCATTAGAATGTCGTTCACCACTTTGGAGGAATTATTGCAAGTGTGAGGGACAAACTCATGGGAAATCAACCATGCTAAAAAGACCAGTTGACAACCTGAGGATAAAAACCCTCGGTGAAAAGAACTCTCCCAATGAAAACATCCCAACGTACCTGACCTAACTATGATCCATGCAGACTTATTACATTATTAACCCACGCAAGGGTGCGGAAATTTCATTTACAAAATTTTGAGCTGGAGGCATAAGATGCCAAGTAGAACCAAAATGTCTTCAACATACTTGCATCTGATGATGCATATCTTCATGGAAAATGGAGTTGACCCCCTGGTGCTAAATGGGCGGTCAATAAGACCCATAAGGTAAAAGCAAGCTGGAAAAAGATAAAAGCCAAAAAAATAAACCTCGAGATGCTTCGCCCAGGGATCCCCGAGAAAGCAGTAAAAGGCTTCTCAGCAAGAAACAAGAGGGACCCATAAAAAATGATAAAACAAGACCTAGTCAGAGGATAGGGGGTCTCATCACGAGCCAGCCTATTAGGTCCATGGGAAGCTGGTTACCACACCAGGGTGGTGACTCTTGGTTGCATGGCCAAGAGAAAGGGGGTCTCATCACGAGCCAACCTTCTCATTTCTGTGAAAGTACTTGTGGGTAACATTGCCACCACTGGTCACCACACTAGGGCAGTGTCCCCTGATTAGCCTCTTGAAAGAAAAAATGAATAAAGGAAAAAGAATAAAGGCATGAATGGGCTTGGAAACAATTGCATCTAGGATAGGTGCAGCTCACCTTCTACAAAGGCACCCACAAGTAAAGCTCTGCATTCCCTTGCTTTCATTGCACTCATTATTAGGACATCCCTTATCCACCTCACCCACTTACATGACTTAGATTTGGTCTTTTTCGAGAACTTTCCTTTTCCAGTGGACACTAGCCCAATAGGATGCCCTGTCACTTTCCCCAAACTTGTATTGCAGCCTTGTATAATGTCTTTGAGAATTTAACTGGGGTAATAGGGGTTTTATGCACATGTTTAATAATAGTGATGATGAGATGTGATTGACATTTCTATGATCCCTGTGACTTATGATCCCATGGAGGGCGTAACTGTTGATGTGCAGGATCATGCTCGATGGACAAGTACCATGTTGGACAGGTACACATGGGGAGATAATCAGTTCGAACCTCCATGAGGCTGAAGAGCCCACCTGATGGATGTTGAGATCCCAGCAAGGGGCAGAGCGTTTGTGCTAGGGAAGAGCAGAAGAATCCACCAGAGGCAGCTGAGCAAACCTGTACCTAGGGGGGTTGATCCTTCTCCACATGAACGTTGGCCTTGGAAGGCCCAAGACGTCTCCTAGGATGCACTTGATGTCACCCAATAGTATGGACGTTTTGGGAGGCAACTCTAGCAGTTTTGGCATGTGTGGCAGCATGGAGAAGCCCAAGGAGGGCTAATGTTTCACTCTAGGAGGCTGCATTTGCCCTAAAAGGGGCTAACATCACGCTAGGAAGAGGACGACGTCTCTCTAATGCTTGATTAGGGTTTAAATTTAAACATTTAATGTAAAACAATATGATTTTGGTATTTTGGCCTTGTCGGCCTTTTTATGACCTAAAATGTAATTTAGGTCATTGCTACTATATAAATTGAGGGTTTTGACTCTCATTTTTTCATCATCTTTCACTCACTCATTAGTGAGGTCTGAAATTTGTGCCATTTTTGGGGTAATTGGCTGAAATTGTGAGGCACACTTGTTGAAGGAAGACTTTTTCTTGGCATTTTGGCATTTCTCTTGATGGAAGGTATTACAACTAGGGTTTTGCTATGTGATTTCTTAGTTAAATGTAAGTCAATTTCTGCAACACTTCTTGATTGAATGGTTGTAGTGTTGTTTTTCTTACATTTATTATTATAACTTGTTGAATCAAACCCTAGGTGACAAGCACACATTGAAGGTCCTTGTCTCATGTCCCTACCAAGGTTTTAAGCCATTTCATTTGCTGAAGTAAGATAGAGCCTTGTCTTAGCAACACTCTATTCTTTCGTTCTAGCCTAGCCGTTTTACTTTTGTTGAGCTAAGAAGGAGAAATACGCATCAAGGCCTAGGGTAGCCTACACCTGGTGAGATGTCTTTCCTTAGGGTTTGACTAGTGAAGCCTTGCTCTAGCAACACGTCACTTGCAAACCCTCTTGTCTTGGATCAATCATCATTGAGCTAGCCGTTTTTTCCATTGAGCTAAAGAAGGAGGAGAGAGCACTGAGGCCTAGGTTTTCTACACCAAAGTGAGCCTCTCTCCACTAGGGTTTCGTTGTTGAGGCCTTGCTTTAGAAACACCTCAACACTTTACCCTCTTGTCTTTGGTTTCACTATCACTTGATCCTTCACCTTTTGCGTCCTCTTTTTGACTCCATATACCCTAGGAACGCACTGATCTAAGGCCTTGTGTGTTGAGTAACTTGATCTTAAAAACTTCCAATACTTTGAACAAACCCTAACCATTACTAACCCTAGCCTAGACTAATTCTACTAACCTTAGTGTTGTCATCATCTTCTTGTGCTATAAACACCTTTGTGCAACTTTCGTTTGACTTTTAAAGCAATTGAATGGTTGGTTAAGGCATTATCTATGACGTGTTGATTTTGTCACATTGAATGCCAAGTTTCTTCAGCATTTATTGAGAAGTGATATTGTAATCATTGTTATTTGTGAACATTGATTTGCTTCATCAATAATATTGTTTATCAATTGCTTATTATCAGAAAAGTCATTGATTATATGAAGCACTAACCAACAAGCAAGCTTGCACATATAGTTTCTTGTTGCTTTGTCTCGGGCAAGGATTCTTCTTGGTTATTACTTTCGGTTATCTTTATTGGCTATAAGCCAGGACTTTCTAATCAGGTGGTGACTTGTCAGGGGTTTATTATCACTTAGCCTTGCTAAACCTTTTGCCTTCTCAAAACCCCAGGCCACCAGGGATGTCTCCCCTGGTCCTTACCTCTCTAAATAGAAAGAACCTTCCCATCGAGGTGACAGTGGGTGGGACTAGTTCAGTTACGCCAGTTTGACGTCTTTTCATCCATCTATTATCCTAACTACAAATTGTGTGACAACATTTTGGCACCGTTGTTGGGGAACACTGAGTCAATTCTCCTCAAGACAACACTTTTCGGTAAGCCTTGCCTCTAGATTCTCTATCTTACAAGTTTACCTGGCGACTCCACTTTGTGTGTTTTCCCTTATCTTTTGATAGTTTCAAGAAAATTATCTGGCGACTCCACTGATGACAAAGCCAACTATGACTTCACAATGGGACCCGGGAAACTAGAAGCCTTTCCACATGAGTAACATCCCGAGGTACCCTCAACAAATGCCCTTTGAATACAAAAATTTTCTCCCTGGATTTACTGGTGGTGTTAGAGAGAGAGTTGACTATCACATGAGAAACTTATGGAATTTCTTCCTATCCTACCCTGTCGTTGATTATGTTGAAGACGTGGTCATGAAACTTTTCTCTGCCAATCTTTGTTGCAATGCTAAAGAGTGGTATGACAACCTCCCCGATGCCAGCATCACTACCATGGAGCAATTTGAGGAAACCTTTCTCGAGAGATGGGGTATCTAGTTGGAAGACATCCCAGTACTATTAGAAGAACTCGAGCATATAAAGCAAGCTGAGGATGAAACTGTCAGAGACTTCCACGATAGATTTGAGAACATGCTGTATCAAATTCATGAAAACCATCATCCTGAAGAGAAGTACCTTGTCCATCTCTTTACTCGTGCACTTTTGTCACATTTGGGTTTTCCCCTTGATAAGAGGACCCCAAGGACACTCGATGAAGCTTACAGCATAACTGCAAGAATCGAGGAGAACATCTCCTTGTCTGAGATAAGATACCTCTTCACCTCAGGTACTCTTAGTAGGGAAAGTTTGTTTTCCCTTGAGAAATTCATTGTTGATTTCCAAGAAGAAGGGGAACAAACCACAGATCAACAAGGGATTGCTGAAGACACAGTTGAGGAGCTGGAACCCAATGACGAAGTATCAACATGCCCTCCTTTCTCTGATGAGGCCATCCAAGATCTTGTTTCTCCTGCACAACAAAAGGATGATGAGGTTAGTTGCTTTCCTTCTCAGGATTTTGATGACACCTTGTTCCATAATTCAGAAAATGAAGGAGAAATGGAAGCCTTGAACGAAGTGGATCTTCCTTGCTGTACAATCAAAGATGAACGGGCAACTCATGAGGATAAGACAATAATGCATGTTGAAGATACCCAAGTCCTCGAAACTCTTGCACAAGAAGAAACAAGCATTGTAAGTCACCCTCCTATCCATGATTCTGATGATTCTCTGTTTTATCACTTGGGAAAAGAGGAGGAGATGGGTGAGCCTTTGAATGTTTTGAATCCTCCATGTTATGATGTTGATACTGACATAATTGATATTGATGAGTTCATACATGTTGGAAGATGTAAATGGGATATAATTGGTTTTGATATGGACCCCATTTACAACATTGAGAATCATCCCCAACCTTTGCTTTCATAGTTATCGCGACAAATTACCCTTGATTTTTGGAAACAAGGGGATGATATATTTACCGATGCTCCCCAAACACCCAAGGTTGACCTAGTACCATATTTTCCTGACAATTTTCGGTCTTACCTTGAGCGTTTTGATGAGTACTCCTCCGAGCACTTGGATATTTTCTATGAAGATCATTATCAACCACTGATGTGCTTAGGTTTTGGTAGGAGTAAGAACAATGTTTGCCCAAAGAGGGATTCTCATGACATCTTTCTCCAACGACCTCTTATTACTTTACCTTGTTGTATAATTGAAGGTGTAGTTGGGAATTATATCTTTTGTATTGAGTTTCTTCTGAGGCAAACCCTAGAGTCCGAGGGTTGGTTGAGTACTTCAAGAGTAAGTCTATCGTCTCAGTTTTTCAAATTTCCCTTAAGAACTTGCCAGTCATCTACTAGATCTTTGCCAATCCCTTCCATGACTTCAGAACGTGAGGACATCCTAGGTAGCCAGTTTGCGGACCTTTTGAGTCAGTGCTTTGAACCTTTGACTTTTCACGATCCTTTCTTGAAGTGGATTGAGTACTTTCCTCAGAGATTGACTTGGCATAATTTTATCCCTCCCACCTACCTCCATGAGTTATACCTTATGATTTCCAATGATATGATACATTTCCTAACTCATGTTATTTTTGTGCTTAACTTATCATTGTTTTGGTTTATGATGAAGCACAAACGCAAGCATTGTGGGACATTGCTGATTTGGCTTCACTGGTCCTTTGACTACACCCAACATCCAGCCAGTAGGTAAGTATAGGTAAGTAGATAGGCATTTTTTCATTCATTGTACTATACCACCTGCATTGCATGTTAGAGTAGTTTGCTTTTACATTCACACTTATGATTGCTTTTATTTCAGTCTTATATATACATATACATATATATATATATATATATATATATATATATATATATATATATATATATATATATATATGTTGGGGTGGTATCACCACCCCAAATGGTTACTAATAGTTGCTATTGAGATCAAGCAGGTAGAAGGTTATTCCAGAGATGCTGAGGTTCTCATGCGCTCTACGGTGAGCACATGTCCCCGAGTTGGAGCCAGATTTTATCCCCACTTTTAGGGATAACTAGGAGATTATGTCTCGAGGCCCACAGGTCCTAGACATGGAATACCGAGAGCCAGATCGACTTAAGCATGGCCCTGGAGGGCCCATCTATTCTCCCTTTCAGCGCCTCTACTTTGTCAGCAGCAGTAACATCCATCACCTTCGGCTTGGTCTTGTATCAGAGATGGTTCTTGCTCCATGAGGTAATGAGTCCGGGTATCATGGTATGTGTCACTCTGATCCTCAAAACCTTTGAATATGTGCATTTAATTCCTTTTTTTTCTAACGAATGCTTGGATCTTATACTTGTCCACTTGACCATGTCTCGGGGGAATGACAGGATGCCCTAGCAAGCCTGTTCCCATAGGTTTTGGTTTACCACTGGGGGGGTTTCTGAAAAGTCATCGTCCACTACCTTCATATTACCACCTTTTCATCTTGCTTCCCTCTCATCTACCCCATTTCACTTGTCTGAGCATTGGGTTGGCCAATCATTTGAGGGTTGCACCTTGCCTTGTGGGAAGAAGGGGCTAAAGGCCCAAAAGGTCAAAGCAAGCTGGAAAAAGATAAAAGCCTAAAAAATAAACCTCGAGATGCTTCTCCTAGGGATCCTTGAGAAAGCAGTAAAAGGCTTCTCAGCAAGAAACAAGAGGGACCCATAAAAAATGATAAAACAAGACCTAGTCAGAGGATACGGGGTCTCATCACGAGCCAACCTATTAGGTCCATGGGTACCTAGCAGTATGACACTACTAGCAGCTGGTTACCACGCCAGGGTAGTGACTCTTGGTTGCATGGCCAAGAGAAAGGGGGTCTCATCACGAGCCAACCTTCTCATTTCTGTGAAAGTACTTGTGGGTAACATTGCCACCACTGGTCACCACGCTAGGGAAGTGTCCCCTGATTATCCTCTTGAAAGAAAAAATGAATAAAGAAAAAAGAATAAAGGCATGAATGGGCTTGGAAACAATTTCATCTAGGACAGGTGCAACTCACCTTGTACAAAGGCACCCACAGGTAAAGCTCTGCATTCCCCTGCTTTCACTGCACCCATTGTCAAGGACATCCCTTATCCACCTCACCCACTTACATGACTTAGATTTGGTCTTTTCCGGTAACTTTCCTTTTCTAGTGGACACTAGCCCAATAGGACGCCCTGGCACTTTCCCCAAACTTGTATTGCAGACTTGTATAATGTCTTTGAGCATTTAACTGGGGTAATAGGGGTTTTATGCACATGTTTAATAATAGTGATGATGAGATGTGATTGACATTACTATGATCCCTGTGACTTATGAGCCTATGGAGTGTGTAGCTGTTGATGTGCAGGATCTTGCCTGACGGACAGGTACCATGTTGGACAGGTACACATGGGGAGATGATCAGTTCGGACCTCCATGGGGCTGAAGAGCCCACCCGATGGATGTTGATACCCCAGCAAGGGGCAGAGATAGGGCAGAGCGTTTGTGCCAGGGAAGAGCAAAAGAATCCACCAGAGGCAGCTGAGCAGACCTGTACCTAGGGGTGTTGAGCCTTCTCCACAGGAACATTGGCCTTGGAAGGTCCAGGATGTCTCCCAGGATGCACATGACGTCACCCAACAGTATGGATGTTTGGGAGGAAACTTTGGCAGTTTTGGCATGTGTGGCAGCATGGAGAAGCCCAAGGAGGGCTAATGTTTCACTCCAGGAGGCTGCATTTTCCCTAAAAGGGGATAACGTCACCCTAGGAAGGGGATGACGTCTCTCTATTGCTTGATTAGGGTTTAAATTTAAACATTTAATGTAAAACAATATGATTTTGGTATTTTGGCCTTGTCGGCCTTTTTATGACCTAAAATGTATTTTAGGTCATTGCTACTGTATAAATTGAGGGTTTTGACTCTCATTTTTTCATCATCTTTCACTCATTCATTAGTGAGGTCTCAAATTTGTGCCATTTTTGGGGTTATTGTCTGAAATTGTGAGGCGCACTTGTTGAAGGAAGACTTTTTCTTGGCATTTTGGCATTTCTCTTAGTGGAAGGTATTACAACTAGGATTTTGCTATGTGATTTCTTGGTTAAATGTAAGTGAATTTCTGCAAAACTTCTTGATTGAATGGTTGTAGTGTTGTTTTTCTTGCATTTATTATTATAACTTGCTGAATCAAACCCTAGGTGACAAGCACACATTGAAGGTCCTTGTCTCATGTCCCTACCAAGGTTTTAAGCCATTTCATTTGCTGAAGTAAGATAGAGCCTTGCCTTAGCAACACTCTATTCTTTCCTTTTAGCCTAGCCATTTTACTTTTGTTGAGCTAAGAAGGAGAAAGACGCATCAATGCCTAGGGTATCCTACACCTGGTGAGTCATTTTTCCCTAGGGTTTGACTAGTGAAGCCTTGCTCTAGCAACATGTCACTCTCAAACCCTCTTGTCTTAGATCAATCATCATTGAGCTAGCCGTTTTTTCCATTGAGCTAAAGAAGGAGGAGAGAGTACTGAGGCCTAGGTTTTCTACACCAAAGTGAGCCTCTCTCCCCTAGGGTTTCGTTGTTGAGGCCTTACTTTAACAACACCTCAACACTTTACCCTCTTGTCTTTGGTTTCACTATCACTTGATCCTTCACCTTTTGCGTCCTCTTTTTGACTCCATATACCCTAGGAACGCACTGATCTAAGGCCTTGTGTGTTGAGTAACTTGATCCTAAAAACTTCCAATACTTTGAACAAACCCTAACCATTACTAACCCTAGTGCTGTCGTCATCTTCTTGTGCTATAAACACCTTTATGCAGCTTTCATTTTACTTTTAAAGCAATTGAATGGTTGGTTAAGGCATTATCTATGATGTGTTGATTTTGTCACATTGAATGCCAAGTTTTTTCAGAATTTATTGAGAAGTGATATTGTAATCATTGTTATTTGTGAACATTGATTTACTTCATCAATAATATTGTTTATCAATTGCTTATTATCAGAAAAGTCATTGATTATATGAAGTACTAACCAACAAGCAAGCTTGCACATATAGTTTCTTGTTTCTTTGTCTCGGGTAGGGATTCTTCTTGGTTATTACTTCCAGTTATCTTTATTGGCTATAAGCCAGGACTTTCTGATCAGGTGGTGACTTGTTAGGGGGATTATTATCACTTAGCCTTGCTAAACCTTTTGCCTTCTCAAAACCCCAAGTCACTGGGGACGTCTCCCCTGGGCCTTACCTTCCTAAATAGAAAGAACCTTCCCATCAAGGTGATAGTGGGTGGGATTGGTTCAGTTATGCCAATTTGACCTCTTTTCATCCATCTATTATCCTAACTACAAATTGTGCGACAAAAAATCCCCAAGGAAGCCCAAGCTTGGCTTGTTCTTCCAATATCGTCCACCAAGTAGGTCCTACAAAGACAAAGAAGCACGCCCTCCAAGGATCTCAAGTCATAATATCATGGTGAGTAAATCAAATCAATAAATGAGCCACCTAATCATGTGCATCAAAGATTACCCAGTCAAACAAGTAAGTGCTCAAGAAAATTACACAACTTGCCAATCTTACGTATGAGGGGGTTGATGAGGTGTCCTATTGGGTAGATCTTTCGCTAGGTCAAGGAGGGTTTCCCAAGGGATCTTGTTATAATCCATGTGAAGTAGATGAAGTGGTTAAGGATCAAGATTCATTGGGCATGGGGTTCGTGACATACAAGGGGTTGTAGTGTCTCATTCATGGGTGCCTTTGTAGAGGGTGTGTGGCACCTTCATTTGCAATGCACTTTTTCCAAGCCCATCCTCTTTCCATTCTTTATTTCTTTCATGTTTTAAAGGATGAGTTGAAGGCCACTGTCCTAGCGTGGTGTTCAGATAATGTAAGTGTCACTCACAAATACCTTACAGACATGAGAAGGCTAGCTCGTGATGAGACCTCGTTTCTCTTAGTTGTGTAACTAAGAGCCACTACCCTGGCTTGGTGGCTAGATGATGGTAATTTCTTACCACTAGATACCCATGATCAAGATAATTCGGCTCGTGATGAGACCTCCTATCCTTCAACTAACCCCCTAAGCATTCACTATCATTTATTCTTGTGGGTCCCCCTTTTCTTACAGGGAAGCGTTTCATTGCTTTTTCAGGGGATCCTTGGGAGAAGCATCTGTAAGGTCTATATATAGGATTTTATCTTTTTAACCAACAACAATCCCTATGGGCCTTTGACCCCTTTTTTCCATAGAATGTGGGACAACCCCTTCTTGGGTCAATACACCCTAAAATCCCAAGAGACAAGGAAATGAGGGGTTTTAGGTGATGAAAAGAGGTAAGTATGTCTGGGAAAGGTACGATGGCTCTTCAAGGGAGTTCCTAGTAGCAAACCCATTCCTGAGGAAGACCACTTACTAGGGCACAATGTCAACCACCAAGGTGAAACGGGGCAAAAGGCATAATGCCCAAGCATATGTCATGAAATCTAAAGCAGTCTAAGATACAACATACTCAAAATTCCTCAAATATTGAAATGATACTCACCATAATACCTGACTTGTACCTCATGGAGCAAGGCCCAGTGCCTCTCGAAAGCCAGCTGGTGTGGTGGATGCCATCTGAAAATCTTGACATCTGTGGTGGTGAGAATGGTCTCCATCTCTCAAGTGGATATTGTTGGTCATGTAGTCTCTCAACACTCCATATCTGCAACCTGAGGGCCTCGAGACATGATCTCCTTAGTTATCCCACAAAATGGGGATAACATCTGGCTCCTACTTGGGGACATGTGCTCGCCGTAGAGTGCATGAGAATCGCAACATCTCCTGGTAGACCTGTGTCTGCCAAAACTCAAACAAAAACATCAGGGCATCTAGGGTGGTGCTATCACCCTTCATCCATATACATAAAAATCCAAATGAAAACTGATCTAGAAAAGAAAATTTTGGCATTTTCTCAAAAATTTCTAAATTAAGCATGAAATCAATATGCAAGTAGAGCAAAATGAAATATGAAATGCATCTAAACTAATATGAGGAATCAAGATGCAAATGAAATAAATCAAAATGACTTACCTACTTACCTGGGGGCCTTGGGGCCCTGAAGATCATGTGATAGATGATGTTAGGTGAAGTCATACAACTAATGTAACCAGTTGATAATCCCATCAAAGTATCTCCCTCTGTGCCTGATTACGTAAAACAACAAATATAACTCAAGCACGTAATGATCATGAGCATAAATAGATATATAATCAATCGTGAAATGAAACTCATGGAGATGGGTGGGAGGGAGAAAATCCTGCTGGAAAGAATATCCGCAACTTTGATCACGCAAGGAATCCTGTGTGAAGTGATAGCCACAAGCTCGATCAATCCATCTATGAAGGGGGCTACTATATGTAGATGAAGGCTCATCTTCATCGTCCTGAACATGATCCTTGCTTCTTGAAGACCGAGAAGATATGAGAGGTCCAAAGAAAACCTCATGATTTCCTTGATAAGAGAAAATAAGGTAAGGGACAAGCTCAGGTCTAGAAAAGTGTGCCCCATTT
>WSFP011500380.1:0-13917 GCA_009831015.1 Picea engelmannii | reverse complement strand
AAGATTGCCTCCAAACAATGATTTTACTATAGGAGAGTCTCAGGGAGGCTTTCTTCTGTAAGACTTGGGAGAATTGATATACCTCCCTGAACTTAGTGGAGTCGCCAGATAATCTTCTTGAATTTATCAAAGGGATGAGGTGATCACCCTCAGTGGAGTCATCAAGTAAGCTTTGTAAGATAAAGTCTTCGAGGGAAAGGCTTACCGAAAAAAGTGTCGTTGAGGAATATTGACTCAGTGTTCCCTGACAGCGGCGCCAAAATCTTATCGCACAATCTGTACTTGCCCAAAGGCCAAGGCAAGTGAATGCAAGATTGGCGTAACAGGGGGTGACCTATCATTGTCGCCTTAATAGGAAACCCCTTTCTATTTAGGAGTATGTCAAAGTACCCCAGGGGAGACGTCCCCAGTGACCTAAAGGGTTGACAAGACTAAGGCAAGGATGCAAGAAAATCCCCCTCTCACTGGTCACTCGATTCATAAGGTTCTTATGGCTTTTAAGGGATGAAGCAAAAGGTAAATGGATTGTACCTGCCCAAAACAAGACAACAAGAAAATATAGCAGCTTACAAGTACAAAAATATGATGTTAGTGCTTCTTAAAACCATGAACCTTCAAAAATTGAGCTAGCTGATATGAATTTGCAGCAATTCAACAGTTTATAACAGCAACTAATATTTTATAACAGCCACAAGAATTATGCCTTAAAATTGCTTGAAAAAGACAAGAAAGAATGGCCTTTACCTAGTAGAATGATAATAAGTTGTCACAAGCAAATTTGGCAATGTCTAGCTAGCATAATAAGTCACTTTTGCAGAGAATTTGCTGTAGTTAGATGGCTGTAGCAATCTTTTGCAACAGCAGCAAATTATAGTGGTCAAAAGTGCAAGAAAACACCATGCAAACTCGGCACTTATCTAGTAGATTCCAAATGTTGACCTAGATTGGGTTCCCTTTTCTTACTGAGAAGCTTTTTACTGCTTTCTCGGGAATCCCTGGGTGAATCATCTCAAAGGTTTCATTTTGGCTTTTAACTCTTGCCAGTTGCTTTTACCCTCTGGGCCTTTAGCCCCTTCTTCCCACAAGGCAAGGTACAACCCTTCCTAATGTGGCAAACCCAATGCCTGAACAAAGGTAGGGGAAAATGAGAGGAGTAAGGATGGAAAGTGGTAAGTATGGAGGGAATGGACGATGACCTTTCATAAACCCACCCAGTGGCAACCCATCCTAAAGGGAGATCAACTTACTAGAGCATCATGTCACCCTTCCAGGTATGAACAAGTTAAAGAGCATAATTTGCAAGCAAACGTTATGAAAAGAAGGAGAATTCAGTGCAACATATTCAAGTGCTTCAATAATCAGAGTGACACATACCATGATACCTGGACTCATTACCTCATGGAGCAAGACTTACTGTTACTTCAGGACCAGGCTAGCGAGATGGATATTGTTGTTGTTGATAGATGGGTTGCACTGAAGAAAAGAGGGGCCCTCCAGGGCCATGCTCAAGTCATCCGACTCTTGGCACTCCATGTCTAGGACCTGTGGGCCTCGAGACATGATCTCCTTCGTTATCCCTAGGATAGGGGATAACAAGGTCAATCCTTGTCTTCCATGCTCTGAAGTTAGATGCCCCTTCTAACTTGTTTTCTGACTTCATAGAGTAAGTCATGACTACTTTGACTTGGTCAACCTTTGACTTTGATTTAGTCAACCTTAGACTTTGACCAAAAACTCAAACTTGACGTCTTAGCTTGCTTAGAGTACCAGGAGGAGAGCTAGGTTAGGGTGCACTAGGCTATCTGGAAATTAGGTCAATCTCTTCACTTAAGATGCCTCAACAAGAGTGTTAGGATTTTGTTGTTGCAGCGAAAACTTTGACTGCAACTACAACTGTAACTGAGCAAATCCTCCCAATCTATCTTCCAGTGGTTAGATTGTCTGAAGATAGGGTGGGCCCATAACTTGTTAGAAAAATAGGTTAGCTCGTTTCACCATAGAAAATATAGCAATATTGTCATCCAACCATAGGCTGAAGCCACCCCCGAGCACCTTAACCTTGACAGAGAGCATAATTATGTAAGCAAACCCTAGAACAAATAGCCAATCAATGTAGCGTACCTCTCTCCAGAGCTAGCGCACAAAGCAGAAAGTCCAAACCATAACCAAGAGAAAGTCCAAGCCTAAAACCAAAAATACAAGTTGCAGTAGCTGCAGATGCAGCTACTCTCCAAACTTTCGCACAACTAAATTTATGTAGTTGCGAGTGAGTGTGTTCTAAATGAGCTCTAGTGCTCTGTATTTATACTACTTCTTAGTTGTCTGGGCCGACTTCTCTTCCTAGGGGCTAAAACTCAATATTAAATTAATATCTTTAGTCGACTTGTCTTCTAGGCTTATTGTTCAAAGCTTTAGGGTTTCTCTTGCTTCCTGGAATATTCAAGTCTTGTCAAGGTTACACGTGGAGATTAATACCTCCCGCAGCTACCATAATATCAACACTATTAACACTCAAAATTCTCATGTAAACTTCCACATTTGTACATAAAACTAGTTCAGTGAGAGATTCTTATTAGGATTGTTGGTATAGCAGTTTCAGACCATT
Source organism: Picea engelmannii (assembly GCA_009831015.1). Lineage (NCBI taxonomy): Eukaryota > Viridiplantae > Streptophyta > Pinopsida > Pinales > Pinaceae > Picea > Picea engelmannii. Next base: position 11,312 of record WSFP011500380.1, on the reverse strand, counting down.
TGTTTCAAAGCTCAATTCACACATGGATTTCTAGTTTTGCAATTTGAAATTCGAAGGTGATTCATGGTACATTCAAGGTTTTATTGGTCCACATTGGGTTTGTTGTCAATTTGCATGCAACATGCACGCTCTTTCAAGACATTGCTATTTTTTGTAAATGGTGTTTCAAGGCTCGCATGGCAAATCAGATGACATTCTTGTTCTTTGGAGGCACATAAGTTGAAGAAGCCTATTTTCCTCTACATGCATGGTGATGCTATTTTTTGCAGTGTCTGTTTTTGGACATACTATTTATAGTAAGTGTTCCCATGGGTGTTATTTTGGCATTCTAAGGTTCCTATTTTTAAGGAGGTTCCTATTTGTTAGGAAGCTCAGTGCGCTGTTTTGAGGTTCCTATTTTTAGGAGGGAATACTGCTATTTTTAGCACACCTATTTTTAGGCAGTGACATGGCACTTACAAAGTGATGATTGGTTGGAGACATGGTGCCATGTGTCAGAGTGAACAGAAAACATCATTTCCATAATTATAACTTGATAAGCATGAGGATATTGACATGTGCCTAGGTGCGAATAAAGATGGATATAATTAATAAATTTAATAATATCTCTCCCCCGAGATATCTTTGTAAAAAAGATTCTGTCTTATCCATACAAGTAGTGCAGGTGGAGACTATTTATGGAAAAGGAAGTATTCTTATCCACAAGGAGGGCACACTAGTTGAGGTGGATACATGTAATCTATTTTGAACTCAACCTTATCTATCGAGATGCAGTAAAGTGCACCTGGCATGCATCCTTATCCACATCTAGAGATTATTGTGCTTTGCATTATAGACTACTTCAGTTCCAATTCAGTTCAAGGTTCAGTTAGAGTGTGGATGCATAACTATTCTTGGCCAAGGAAGGCACACCAGTTAGAGGAAAAGACATCTATTTTATTTGTTTTCAAAACTGGAAAAAGGGGTTGGATCTTGAGGTTTCATTCCCCCTTGTACTTGTTCACTCCTGAACAGTTTCACCCAAGGCTCATTCTGGATAATAACAGGCACTGAACACCAATTACCATTTCCATCTAAAGATGGTGATTATGCAAAACACTGATATTTCAAATTGCTACAATATCTGATTCCAGGCTATATGCAGACTCCAGATATGTCACGGTACTCTTATCTGTAACAAGTGACATCCCACTCGATGGTCGAAGGAATGTTACAGAGATAGCCTTTCTTGGGCAAGTCTTACTGTGTTGTCTTTAAATGAATACTACGTCTGTCTTAAGGACATTTCTCACTGCTCAATAAACTAAAAAAGTCTCAGCTAAATAATCAACCATTTTGCATCAACTTCTGTTAAGGCACCTTGTGAGGTAAATCAAACTACATCTGATTAAATTCTGTGCATTTTTCCTTTCTTCTTAAAGCACTCCCCACTATGCGTTAACAGACTTACAGCAGATCATCAGAATTATGTTACTAAAAAATATTTAGACTTGCTCAATTGGAGATATGAGTCTATGTGAAACAGCCCCTACTCTAATAGGCAATAAGATCACATATTAGAGATGCTCAATTTACTCAAAACAGACAGTCTCAACTCTTAATGACTCAAGGACCACTCCATCATTACTAAGAATCCTAATTTTAATTTAAATTGTTAATCTTATGGCATAGAGTTGTGGATGCTTACATGATAGTTTATCTAGAGGTGGTTCTCCATACTCTGTGGTATCAAAATTAGTTAAAAAGGCTGCCGTTTCTTTAAGAAACAGTGAAGAAATGAAAATGGCGCAGAAATGCCATTTCTAGAGTGTTTTTCTGCATACTGCAGCATTTGAAAAACACAGAATTTTTTGGAAAAACAAAACAAAAGATAACAAGAAAAGAACGCCTAAACATTATAGAGTGAATTTAACTCAATTTACGACAATGAGACAGTAAACCTGATGGATTACTTTTGATTCTTTAATGGATTTGGATTTATTAAGTCATCTCTAATGTTCATAATATACATAGACTGGGGTGAACCATTTCTTATCCTAAAATACTCTAGCCACCATTTCTCGTTTCTCGTAACAATGTCCAAACTCCTAAGCAATGGTCTTAGGAAAAAAATATATCGACTATGGTGTTAGGAAGACACCTGTCATTTTTTGTTTAGGTAAAATCTGAAATTCATAGTTTGCCAACTCATTTCTTTCAGGCCAGCTATGGGCAGCGAATCTAACTCCACACTTACTAATCAAAGGGATTGGATATATCCATCATTCCGTCTCATCATACTATCAATAAATTGATCTAACCATCGATCGTTAATGACAAGGCCGTGAACAGAGAAGTGTGGTGGGAGGAGATCAACAATCATCCAAAGAAAGATGAACAACCAATTATGCGCTGTGAGAACCGAGGGTTTGCATTTGTTCGTTACAGAAATGAAGACGACGTTGTGGAGGAAGCCAAGCCTCCATTCGATTTTGTAGAATAAGTGTTTAAATGCTAGGGCGTGAAATTATGCCCAGGGTGTGCAAGGAAATTATTGATAAAAGGAGTAGACTTCCTACTACTTTCATTGAGTATCTGCAAATAAATCTTCTTTGGAAAAAAACTATCAACAAATCTTACGCCACGATGGGAAGCCTTAACATCTCAATAGTCCATTGTTGGGGAGGCACTGGAATCACACAATACTAGTTTGATCAAGGATTACAACGTCACCGATGGGAATGCGCTACATCTTGTTCTTCATCTTTCCGATCTTCAAGTTGTGACTATGACTCGTGAGGACAATGGATGGAAAGGAGTTTGTATTTCAGCTAGAAAGGAATCACAATATTCAAGAGTTGAAGTAGCAATTTTGTACAAAGAGAAAAGGGTATGTGTTTGGAGGTGACGAGGAGATATTTTCAACACGCGACAAGAGAAGTCGAAAGGTGTGTCCTTCGATTCCTAAGTCTGGACACACCTTTCGGCCTCTCTTGCCGTGCATTCAAAATATCTCCTCGTCACCTCCAAACACGGACCCTTTTCTCTCCATGCAAACTTGTTGCTTCAACTCTCAAATATTGTGATTCCTATCCAGCTGAAATACAAAATCCTTTCCATCGACTGTCTTCACAGTCACAACCTGAAGATCTAAAAGATGAAGAACAAGATGCAACGCATTCCCATCGGTGACGTCGTAATCCTTGATCAAGCTAGTATTATGTAACTCCAACGCCTCCTCAGCAGTGGACTGTTGAGCGGTTAAGGCTTCCCATCATGGCATAAGATTTGTAGATAGTTTTTCTTCCAACGAAGATTTATTTGCAGATACTCAGTGAAAGCAATAGGAATTCCATTCGTTTTATGAATAATTTCCTTATGCATCATGAGCATAATTACCCACCCTAGGGTTTGAACACTTATTCTACAAAATAGGAGGCTTGGCTTCATCCACAACATTGTCTTCATTTCTGTAACAAACAAATTCAAACCCTCAATTCTCACAGCACGCAAGCGATTGTTCATCTTTCTTTGGATGATTGTTGATCTCATCCCACCACGCTTCTCTGTTCACAACCTTGTCATTAGCTATCTATGGTTGGATCTATTTATTGATAGTACAATGAACGGAATGACGGATATAGCCAATCCCTTTGATTAGTATGACTAGTCAATTGCTCGCATAAAGAATGGATAGGAGGGCATGCTTCTTTGGCATCGGTTGGTAATGCTTACATGATGGGCATCAATTTCCGTACGTAGTTCATTGCTACATCGCTTATCATGGAAGATAGAAAGTTTATCTGGACTGGATAGGGAAGCCTGGATATATACCCCTTTTTGTGAAGACTGGCGCAAGGAATGGCATTAGCTATGATGGGTGGATCGAAGACATACGGATCAGAGCATATCAAACAAAACCAACAGAAACCCAAATTTTGTAATAAAGAGAAAAGCAAACTAGCATTAGGGCAGCCCAACACCTGAAGATGAATCCAGCAAAAGAAGCGCAACCCTAAAGAGAGAGTAGGAGAAATAAACCCAAATTCAAGAGAGAGTGCTACACTCAATAGGTGCCCTTAAGTAAAAATCGTTATTACGAATGAATGAATGATCACAAGATGATGAGTTAAAAGTGAAAGTTGTGTATTTATAGATAACTTAAGAGTAGGGAACTTTCCCCATGAGGGGTTATGAGCGAACGTATACGAGGTCATCCTTAACCAAACCAGAAATACAATAATGATTTCAATATAAGGTTGTTCATGGCCAAAAGTGAAGCTTAGACAATTTTCAACATCATTCACATGGACCTAATCCCAATTCAGCAAATTGCGGGGACACAAGGTTTTGGACAAAAATCAACTAAGACGCAATTTTAGGCAATTACATAGAGTTCCTAATGAGTTGGATGTAAATCCCATAATGAGATATGCCCCTAAACCCAAACTATAAGTTCTTATATGTTTTCCCATTATGCAAAAAACTCCCTAACCTACAATTTAGGTTTGAGAGGCAATTTCCATTATGGGAACCACTCCCAAAAATGGTACTCTAAAAAAAATAGGACAATGTGCCCCATAGCCCTTCCTATCTCTCTGTGGAACCCATCCCTTTTTGAGGTGTTCTCTTTCTTAACACTAGATCATGGGCAGCCCAAAATTATCAACATGAGTGTGCTTGGACTCTTATAGGGAATATTGGACCAACTGCAACAATGGGTTAACAGATTGAAAAAAAAACAGTTTACAAGTTTTTGAGTTGTGAGAATATTTTTGTAAGTTTCATAAGTTTTACACACAAGCATGGACAAGAAAACATAGAAGAATGTGAAAGAGTGAATTTATAGAATATTAGGTGATGCAATGTCTCATTACATAGTAGGAGAAGAGGAGTACGTTACATAACTCCCAAATACCTAACCATTTAACTAGTACATTATAGAACTTCGTTATTACATCATTTTATTACAAAGCCTTTATTAGGTCTAAGTCCTAATTATGAAAATCTAACTTCTAATTATGACCATTATTTCTAACACCCTCCCATAATGGTCATTTTACATGCTTGTTTAAATTCAAAAAAAACAAATGCTTTGGACATGCAAGATGTTTGCAATCCACTCCAAGATAAGGTCTTCAAATGACAACTGAAAGTGCATTGAATCCAACAAGGTTGATGAAGTCCTAATTACATCACCATCGGTCTATTTGACCCTTGACTCCCCAACCGGATGAGAGCCAATGTTGGTTGAATAGTTAGTGTTTCCACCATTAACATAGAACTTGGCTTGTTCACCAAACTCACCTCCTCCACATTTTGGTAGTCCAACATATCAAAATTTTGAGTTGGTTTCTCTAATAAATCACCATCATGTTTTACCACTTCACCTTCACCCTCCCTAAGGGTCTTCTTCTCACAAATTACAACAAATAATACATAATATACATGTTTGCCTTTTCTTCTTTTCTAACTTGAACCTGTTTCAACAGTGACATGATCTAGGGCTTCATTTTACAAGATCTATCACCTCACATCTCTCTAACTTAGGCATTATACCCAAATTTTCAATGAAATTACAACCATCTTTCTGCTAAACCAATCATGCATTCTCATCTTCTATCAACTAGAATAATCCTTGTTTTTCCACACCCATAGCAACCATCTTTTTGTTATTCTTGTCAACAATAAAACACCTATCATTGCTGAAATTTATGTCTAAGCAAGCACTAGGCTTCATTATACTACTAATTGAAAGTAGATTTTTCTCCAAACAATGAACATAATAGACATGTTTAACCATTGCCTTCTTACCTCTTAGCTGAAATAGGACATTCCCCGTTTATCTAACCTTGTACATTCTTCTTTGCCACTCAACACAATGTAATCAAATTGTAATTCATCCTCTACAAAATCAACATACCAATCAATACTATTAGTAAAATGTCCAAATGCCCCTAAATCAATGTACCAATAATCTTTACCATTCTTTGAATCCTTGTTTTTGGCCATGAACATATAGAACTCCTCCTCCTTGTGTTCAACCATATTGGCATATTTCTTTCTATATTGATCATCATAAGAATGCTCTTGGTTGTGCAATTCATCCCACAACTACTTCCTACAACCTCCTATTTACATCCCCTAACTTGCCACAATAAAAGCATTTAATAGCTTTTATGTCTTTACCTAACTTGAAACATTCGTCTCCATCATTCTCTTCTCATTATTAGTTTCCCTTACTCTTAAACTTTGCTGCAAGTGCCACCCCAAAAGCCTCATTCCCATTGTTATTCCCAAACTATTTTTTCCATTTGTCTTGTTGCATATGGCCTAACTTGCCACAATAAAAAGAATTCAATAAATTTTATATATTTACCTACCTTGATCATCATAAAAATGCTCTTGGTTGTGCAATTCATCTCGCAACTGCTTCCTGCAACCTCCTATTTACATCCCCTAACTTGCCACAATAAAACCATTTAATAGCTTTTCTGTCTTTACCTAACTTGTGTTAAATTTGGCAGCGTCGACAATCATTCTCCAATGAGAGGCCATATGGGCCACCCTGAGGCTAACCAGGGAGATTTGGAGAATCAACCAGTCTTGTGAGGTATTGACAAAAGCCAGGGGGAACGTACAAACTCTGTGAGTCGAACCAAAAGTCAAGACGAACGAGATGTTATGTAAGTCTAATGCAAAAAGTTAGGGGGAACATACAACCTCTGTGAGCATAGATAGTCTAGTGCAAAAATCAGGGGGAACGTACAACCTCTGTGAGCATAGACAGACTAGTGCAAAAGTCAGGGGGACCGTACAACCTTTGTGAGCCTAGTCAAGCCTTGTGAGCCATGAGCAAAAGTCAAGGCATCTAGCAAAAGTTAGGTTGAACGTAAAATTCCTATGAGCTAGAAACAAACAATCTTCTTGATATTGCAAATGATGTAAATGTATTGATCTAGTGCGTTGACACGTGTAACATTATCCACCATGAAGAGAAATTTGAATTGCCATGATAAGAGTCGTTTTGAATGAGTTGTTAAATTCATGTTGTAAAGAGTCAAAGTTGCATGTCTAGGTCAAAGTCAAAGTTGTCAAATTTGTCGCATGTCGCATGTTGCATGCATCATGCATGTCTATTTGCATGTTGCATGCATGTTGAGTTAGTTCGCATGCATTGTCAAGTCAAGGGTGAGTTGTAACTGAAGTCTCAAGTCAAGTTCTATTTTCGAACTCAAGTCGAAGGTCTATTTTCTGAAGTGTAAAGTCGAGTTAGGAAAGCATGCATTCGAACTCCTAATTCGAGCCTTCCTCCTTCACCTCTCCATGCCTTTATATGAAGAGGTCGACCCTCATTCTACATACAAGGTTTTGGAGCGTGTGGGTGAGCAGCAAGTCTTGTTATGCAGAGTAAGGTTGTTAAGCAAGGCAGCATAACAGTCACAGAAAAGCAGCGTATATTCCTGTAAAGAAAGGACAGCATATCAGCAAAGAAAGGACAGTATATCAGTCAAGAAAGGACAACATAACAGTCAAGAAAAAGACAGCATAACGGTGAAAAAAAGGCAGCATATCAGTCAAGAAAAAGGGCAGCATATCAGTCAAAAAAGGCTACGTATATCCCTGTTAGGTGAGGTTGTATATTAGTCTTGTAAAGGACAGCAAAGCAACACCCAGGCAGCGCATGGTATCTTCCACAATGCTCGTCAATAACAAGAGATTATATCAGCCAAGTCTCTCTACTTCTACAAGGTCTTACAGACTGGTCTAAGTCGTCTTGGCAAGCTCATTTAAGAGCAGATTTTTCATGGTGGATATTTGTAAGTGCTCATACATTATTAATAAAATAAAGGAAGATCGTTTGCTGGGGTTTTTCTCCCTGTACAGGGTTTCCCCAGGGTATATGTGTTGTTGATGTGCATGCTTATGTATCTACATGTTTATTGCTATTCAGTTATGATTCTATATTGTTGAAATGTATTACGTTGGAATCAAAGTGTTGAAGAATTTAAAGAAATAATCCGCATAAGAAATCAAGCTCACAATTTAACAACTTGAAACATTTATTTCCATCATTCTCTTCTCATTGTCAGTTTCCCTTACTCTTAAACTTTGCTGCAAGTGCCACCCCAAAAGCCTCATTCCCATTGCTATTCCCAAACTATTTTTTCTATCTTTCTTGCTGCAAATGGCCTAACTTGCCACAATAAAACGCATTTAATAAATTTTCTATATTTACCTGACTTGGAACATTTATTTCCATCCAATCTCTTCTCTTTGTCTACTGCCCTTGCTCTTAAACATTGCCACAAGTGCCAACTCAAAAGCCTCATTCCCACTACTATTCCCAAACTACTTTTTCCATCTGTTGGCTACAAGAGCTTAGTGCCCAACTACTCAAATGTTGAATCTTTGTCAGCACTAGTGATGTTTAGGATTTCAATAAAATTTGAATAGAAAGGAGGCAAACTTTTCAAAGTTATAACCACCATATCTTCTTCTTCCAGTTTCCTTTCAATTGATTTCAAAATATCTCTAATATCCTTGATTTTTATCAATGATCTTGCAAGGTGTCAAACTCCTCTATTTTAATTGAAAACAACAGGTTTTAAAGGAAGAAAGCTCTACCTTTGTTTGAGGTTTCATGCATGTCTCATAGACTCCCCCACATTATAAATGCATCACTACCATCTTGAACTTCAGGGAGCATCTCATTTGTGACCGAGAACTTGATTAGCATCACAACCTCTCGATTCTTCGCATCATATGTTGCGTGGGCATCCACATCAATCTGACTCTGCACTTCTTTTCCCAATACAATTTTGTGCAAACAACTTGTTGATGTTTGGACAATATCGGGAAGACATTCTCTTAGATTAATAATTAATAATATAATTATTGATTATTAAATAATATATATAATAAGTAAATGCTAATAATAAATAGTTATTGATTATCCAAGGGACGCATCCTTTCATGAATGGTCACCATATGTTCTCTATATATGGAACACTCATCATTGTAATAATATATCGAATACAATATCTTCTCATATAGAAAAATCAACATGGTATCAAAGCGGGACTAGGCTTGACTCCCTCATGAGAGGGCCCAGGAAAAAGAGGAAGCTAGCTGGCATTTTGTGACACGGAATGTTGCACTTGCTCCGAAAATTCTTGCAAAGCAGCCTTATTATAAAAATGACCCGATCCCCACTAGCAAAAACCTGTCATACATGCCCTAATTCTCAAGCAAAGTGAACAGAGAATCCGAGAGAAAAATCAGTTGAGCTAATTAAAACCTACAAAACTCCACCCAAGCGACTCGAGGGTATGGGGAATGAAAGAGGCGGGGGTTGGCTTTGTATGGCTTGAAAGGCTGTGGGAGGAGAGGTAATGAGTCGACAAGTAAGAGTAGAGTTCCCTCAAATATAGGCAATTGTCGAGGACACATTGCAACCCTAATTCTAACGCTTACACTTCCAAGAGAATGGATGGCGACGAACATGGAGGCTTCCATAGCGCTTCTATCTCCGCCAAATTTATCGGGATTTGAGATATATTTGGACTTGCTATTCCCCGTAACATATCTCTCACAATGTGTTTCGGTTAAACTCGGTAGTGGAGTCCACTAGCATGGGCGAAACTGATAGATCATCTCGTTGCAATTCAAACTCATCTACGGTAAGAAAGATTCGTTTCCCGGGGTTTTCCAGCTATTTTCCAGGGATTTTCAAATTGTTGGTAACATTGATCTATGCCGACGAGCGATGCATGCATCTTTGCATTTACAGTGACAGTGACAAGTTTCTCCTTGTATCCTACATATTAAATTTTGCAGATTCTTGGCATTAGCCCTATAGCTCTGCATTCTTGTTTGAGTTGTGTAAGCAGTGAATTGGCCTTCTCGAGCGTGCAAGTTTGCTCTGAAATGATCGTAGAAGCCATGTGAGTTCATGGCTGAAAGAGATATAGGATCGAAGAATGAATATAAGATGTGCTCGTGCTATAGTTTAGAGGTTACAACACATCGAATTGCAACCAATTTCAACAAGGTAAAGAGGGTTCTCTCAGAATGAGGGAACCTCGATGTGTCCTAGAGATGTTTGAGGCAACACCATGATACATTCTCCCCGAAGGGTCCTGTGTGGACTAGTAGAGGGAATGTGGACTTCATACTGACATGCCTTAGACAGTCAAATGAAGGAACCAAGACATTGGTTTCACGAGGAAACCTTGATATGTCTTGTGAGACATTGGTTCCATGAGGGAACCTTGATATGTCTTAGACATGTGTTCCACGAGGGAACCACGAGATGTCTAGTATGGACACAGTTCATGAGTGAAGCTTAAGGTTGGACACTTCAGGATATTTTGGGTGTCCAGTATACATTCATGTACCCAAGGAGAAAAGAACCAAGCTAAACCCTTCAGACAGAAAGGGTACATTTGTGGGGTATAATGAGTCTTTGAAGGCATACCGGATCTACATCCCTGATCAGAGACAGATTGAGGTGAGCAGAGATGTTACCTTTGAGGAGGAGGTAGCCTTCAAGAGATCTAGAGGATCTCACATGGAGATTAATAGTGAGAGACAGGAAGAGATGGTGCCTTCTCCCCCTGACCCTCCAGCAGTTCAGAGGGAGATAGTTGAGCCTATTGATCCAATTGATCTCGTTGATCATGTAGCTCCAGTTGATATTCCCAGAGATATTGTCGTAGGTCAAAAAAGACCTGCATGGGCTCGTCAGACTCTACAAGAGGCAGGACACGCATCTCCTCATGGTACCTTTCGAGAGAGCAAGAGACCTCAGAGATATTCGTGCTATGTCGCAGCTGTGAGCCACATCATTGATTTTGAGCCTTCCTGTTATGAGGAGGCATCTAGTTATCCATTATGGAGAGATGCCATGATGGAGGAGTATCAATCCATCATGAAGAATGATGTATGGGATATTGTTCCGAGACCTGAGGGGAAGTCTGTAGTGACTTCCAAGTGGATCTATAAGATTAAACACACAGCTGACGGAAGCATCGAGAAGCACAAAACGTGATTTGTTGCTAGAGGATTATCTCAGGTGGAGGGAATAGATTATGAGAGACGGAATAGATTATGAGAGAGTGAAGGATTGTCTCAGGAGTCCCAGAGGGAACAGTTGCAGAATCCCAGAGGGAGTAGCTGCTGAGAGAGTGGAGGACCTACTCTCAAGCAAAAATCCAGATAGTGCTTTGCAGTAAGCACCCTAAGCCAGCTCGTGATTTGAGCAGACTAAGTTGCAACAGAGAGTGTACCAGTGTGGTACAGTAGGATATGTCTCAGGAGATGAAGAGAGG
>WSFP011500377.1:0-13917 GCA_009831015.1 Picea engelmannii | reverse complement strand
CCTACCTTCGATGGAGAGATAAATAAAGGAGAAGAGTTTGAAGCATGGTTGTTTAGTTTGAAGAAGAAATTTCAGGTAGAAAATTACTTTGAGAATACCAAGGCAAGGATTTCCATATTTAACCCAAATGGAGGAGCTTCCATATGGTAGGAATACCTCAAGTAAATCAAAGGACTGGAGGAAAGAAAATTGACATGGAAACAATTTGAGAAATACTTCCAAAAGGATTACATGTTAGAAAATTATTACGACGACAAATTAAAGGAATTCCATGAGCATAAGTTGGGTCAGATTACCATGTATGTATATGTTAAAAGGTTTATAAAGTTGTTTAGGTGTGTCCTTTACCTCAAGGATGAGAAAGTGAGAGTGCACTGCTTTCTTAGTGGAATTCCATAGTCCTAATATGATCAAATTGAGTTTGACAAACCCAAGATGTTAGTAGACACTATTTCGAAAGCCAACTGTTGTTATGATAAATTTAAGCATAAGAAATATCCTTCAAAAGAATGGAAGAGGAAATACAAGAGTGGATTCCATAAGAAGGGATTCAAGTCATTTCCTTGCAAGTATTCGAGGAAAGGTGCACAATTGGGTCAACCAAGAAGGAGTGTGCATCAACAAAATTTTCCATATCAAAATGGAAATAAAACATAAGAGCAAGGAAGGAGTGTGCATCAACAAAATTTTCCATATCAAAGTGGAAATAAAATATAAGAGCAAGCAAGATAAAGGTTAGAGGATCCCAATAAAGGACCCTTGCAATGTTGGGGATGTGGAGAACCACACATGTTGAGGGATTTTCCTCATAGGTAGCACGACAATAGAAAAATGTATAATGTGTAAGATGTAGTTATAGTTGATAATGTAGCTAGAAGCGTGCCAAGAATTTATGTAGTTGTAGAGAATAATCAAGCACACCACCAAGCCTCTATGGTGGATTGAGATGATATTATTTCCAATCAACCTGTCTCTATTTTAATTGACCCATGTTCTAAACTTAGTTATATTTTGCCTCAAGTTGTTGAGGCATGTTCATTGTAGAGAAATAAACATGCGAGCGTATGGTTAGTCCAGTTAGCCACTGGAACAAAGAGGAAAGTGGTTGAGTTTATTGAGGCAAGTCCAATTGAAATGGACAGACTGCAAACTCAGGAAGCCTTGAATATCCTACCCCTAGGTTCCTACGATGTACTATTGGTAATGGATTGACTAGATTCCCACAAGGAAAAGTTAAATTGTTATGAGAAGGTTTTGGAATGAAAAGAGATGAATGCTAAATTTCACCTAGTACTATGGGAATTCATAGATGTGTTTCTAGAGGAAGAGCTCGAACTACCTATGAAAAGAGATCTTGATTTCTCAATATATATTGTTTCTGGAGAAGTACGAGCATCAAAATTACCTTACAGAATGAGCACACCAGAGTTGGTGGAGCTGAATATACAACTAAAGGAAATGTTAGATAAAGGTTACATCAGGCCGAGTGTGTCCCTATGGGGAGCACCAACTCTGTTTGTAAAGAATAAGGATGGCACATTGAGACTATGTATCAAATATACATAGTTGAACAAGATGACCATCAAGAACAAATATTCTTTTCCTAGGATAGATGATCGATTTGATCAACTTAGAGGAGCTGCAATTTTCTCAAAGATTGATTTGAGGTAGGGATATCACCATCGGAATCAAGGAGAAGGACATCCACAAGAAAACCTTTATAACAAGGTACAATCACTATGAGTTTATGGTGGTACCATTTAGACTCATGAAGGCACCAACTACATTCATGTGTTTTATGAATAGCGTGCTCAACAAGTATTTGGAAAATTTTGTCTTAGTATATGTGGATGACATTTTGGTGTATTCCAAGAATAGAGAAGAGCACAAAGAGTATCTCAGGATGGTGCTACAAGTGTTAAGATAAAACCAGTTGTATGCTAAGTTTAGTAAATGTGATTTCTTTCAAAGGGAAATCCAGTATCTAGGACATGTGATCTCAGCAGGAGGAGTGGCAGTGGATCATAAAAAAATTAAGGAAATCATGGATTAGCGTGCCCCTAGAAATGTAACATGAGTAAGATCCTTCATGGGATTGGTTGGAAACTACAGATGGTTCATAAAGGGATTTTCCAATATTGGTAACCCTATTACCTCGTTGCAAAGAAAATGGAAGAATTTTATATGGTCACCATAGTGTGAAGAAAGATTCCAACTATTGAAGCATCTTCTGACTAAATCCCCGATTCTGAAGATTGCAGACCCAGAAAAATATTTTTTGGTTTGCACTGATGCTTGCAAGGAAGGAATCGGTGGATTTCTCATGAAATAAGGGTAGGTGATTTGTTATGAATCACGTAAGTTGAATGAGCATGAGACTAAGTATGTTACCCACGATTTAGAATTGGAAACTATTGTGCATGCATTGAAGATGTGGAGAAATTACTTGATCAGGAGACGACTCGTCCTAATGACTGACCACTTTGGTCAGAAGTACCTATTCAACCAACCGAGGTTGAATACTAGATAGGCTAGGTGGATGGCACTGATTGATGAATTTGATTTCAGAATCAAGAATATAAAAGGGAAGGAAAACAAAGTGGCATATGTGCTTAGCCGAAGAATTCAGACAACACACTTAGCAACAACAAGTGTAGGGGAGTCTAATACCAGGAAGAGGATTAAAATCCTCTTGTAGGGAGATGCATTTTTCATCACATGGAATAAGGGTTAAAAAAAGAACCTAGAGGGAAGAAATGCGAAGGGTATTAGCTTGGATTTGATGGTTTGTTGTTATATAATAACGGACTAAACATGCCTAATTCAACATATTTGAGGTGTTTAATTATGGACGAGTTCCATAGAAGACCATATGTAGGTCACCCTAGTTACCAGAAAATGGTGACAATGATAATGTAATTGTATTATTGGTCTGGGATAAAGCAAGACAACACTTAACACACTGCTAAATTCCTGGAGTGTCAACAGGTAAAAGTAGATCATAGACATCGTACAGGTCTATTGCAACGTTTTCCTATTCCTGAGTGGAAATGGGAAATGATTTCGATGGATTTCATCACCGAATTACGAAAAACGATAAAAAAACATGATGCGATCATGGTTGTAGTGGATAATATGAGAAATGCAGCTCATTTATCCCCATTAAATCTACCTTCAAAGCCATATATGTTGCTAATGTTTTTATGAAGGATATTTTCATATTGCATGGTTTTCCCAAGACCATAATTTTAGATAGAGATGCCAAGTTCACCTCAAGTTTTTGGAGAAGCTTGTTTACAGGCTTGGGAACACAATTGGAATTTAGTACAACCTACCATCCTCAAATAGATGGTCATACTGAAAGAATGAATAAAATATTAGATGACATGTTCAGAATGCATGTTATGCATCAACCCAAGTAGTGGGAGGAATATCTACCTTTGTTAGAGTTTTCCTACAACAATGGTTATCACGAATCATTGAAAATGATCCCTTTTGAGGTTCTATATGGTAGAAAGTGTAGAGTTCCAATTAGTTGGGAAATCCTAATGGATAAGATCACACTTGGACTAGAATTGTTGAAGGAGATGGAGTAGGAAATGGTCAAGATACGATAAAATATGAAAGTAGCTCAAGACATATAAAAGATCTATGCAGTAGAGAACTCACAAAGAGTTGAAAGTAGGAGACCATGTGTCTCCGAGTGAAACCCAAGAGGATTTCCCTGATAATGGGAATGTGTGATAAATTGGAACCCCTCTATTGTGAACCATTTCAAGTCTTGTAAAGAGTGGGACCAATAGTATACATACTTGTATTACCACCTACTGTTAGATCTCATAATGTGTTCCATGTATCTTTGTTAAATAAATATGTAAATGACCCTAATCATGTAATTGATTGGAATGTGATATAGGTGGAACTAGAAGGAGAGTTCCATCCCGAACCACAATGTATCCTGGAAAAGAGAGAAACAATGCTCCAGAACTGAGCCATTGTGTAGGTCAAGGTGCAATGGAAGCACTTTGGAGTAGATGAAGCTACATGAGAGCTGGAAGATGCCATGAGATTGACATACTCATTTTTTTTTTCTATATAATTGTATATACATGGTGTTTTAAACATCAAGGACATTGTTTCCTTTAATGGGGAGGGGAATGTAACACTGTATTCCCCCCCAAGACTGTAATTATGCTAATACTTCATATAAGTATACTTATGAAACATGTAATTATGGTTCGATTTAATAAAAACACCTAAACCGCTGATTGAGAGGGAAAAACCTTGCAAGCAGTGGCCATGATAAACATGTGGGAGTTGATGAAACATGGACCGATGAAGTGACATGGAGTGGGGAGCTAAGTTGTTTTTATGAATAAAACAATAATCTTGTTTAACAAGCATAATTATCATTGCTAAGCGTAAACTCATACCTCCCATCATACCCAACCTGAATGAGCCACATTACTAGTTATGGAAGGTGAGGGAAATGGCCGATGATATTTTTGGTTGTTGAAGGATTGGTCTTTTGGAGAAGCAAAGGGACAATTGAATGACCTGATAGTAGGACATCACAATTTTCCTCTTTAGAATGGGAACTGCGGACTGCAGGTTGCATCTGGAGGGAGGCAAAGAAAATACTAAGGATATCAGTCGAGGAAGAGATAAAATGGGGAAGAAACACCACCAACGACCACACATAGAGAAGTGAGACTAAAAACTCAACAAGTAGAGTGTGGTATCAGAGACAAAAGAAGGGAACACACATATGAGACATGAGAAAATAAGATCTAAACTGGAATCATGAGCAACAAAATAATAGAGAATAGGTGTTGAGAACATAGGAGTTCAAGAGTGTAGATTGAGAAACGTGAGAGGTTTCCTTGAATAAAATAGGAAACTCATCCAAATTGAGAGTGATCACCCCGAACAGAGAAGACCCAAATATAGACTAGAGAAATAATGGGTTGAAACTTAGTGGTTACTGGACAAAAACTGACACTAGTAAGGGGAGGTTGCTAAGGGATTTTTTAGCAGAGAAGATACTCCCTTGTGTAGAGGAAATCCAATTGAGAAACCACCTGATAAACCTGTAGAGATACCGAGCTCATTGGGAAGGGTGAAACTTCTAATGTTGTCAATGGAGGAAGGAGAGTAAAATTCTTAGATCATTAGACTTGGAAACCAACTAAATCAGTTCCCTTGTGTTATCATGGCTTGGCACAGGGGTGGTATACTATAGGAAGGTACTCTGTAGTGTAGCCTAAGGGTGGGAGGAAAGGTGTCCTCTCTCAGTTAGTTAGTATTGGAAAATTCCCTGATTAGATAAGTGTATAAATGGACTTGTTTATATTGTGTATGAATGATGTATGTGTGTATGAATAATGGGAAGTGTAAATGCTTGTAATTGTTAAATAGGAAACTTTTAATGGTTGGGATGAGATGATCATACCTTGTCATATTATCAAACCATGAGCTCGTTTAAGTGTGGAAAGTTGAGTCCCTAGGAACCTTGCAGATTTAGAGAAAAGTTTTCAGGACATGGAAAAAAACATCATTTAACTAGTGATATGGGTGTCCTATTGACCAGAGAGATCCCTGTGAGGAATAGAGAACCCTGAATATTGAGAAAGTCTCAATATTTTATGGAAATATTGTAAGATATGCAAGAACTAACATTTTATGAAGATTAGTTGGTCTTTGACTATCTTAGATTAGGAATCGAACTTCTTGAGGATTGATAAAGTCTTGAAGAAATCTTGAATTTGGCTAAGTCCCAAAGATGGGAATTAACTAGTAAGGAAACCCTGTGATGTGTCGAGAGAGATTACAACTGTTGATTTGGCGGGATGAGTAAATATCAAACCTTTGTCGGGAAGGGAAACATCATTGGGAGTGATTGAGTGCAAAGACTTAAGAGAAGTTCGACGGTGACGATGAGATTCTAGAGATGGGACATGATTTGGATCGTCAATCTCAATGTATATTCATCAAATCATGGAAGGTTGTTAAGATCATGTGTTGGCCAAGAGTTCCAATGATGATAAAGGCTTGAGAATTAATAAGAATTGTTGATCGACACTGAGGAGAGAGAGAATATCTCCACTGTAGATGCATGGTAGGTTACCTTGAGCAATGAAAGAGGTGACAACAACATGATGATGGGACAAGCTAGTGTGGAAACTAGAACAACTGTAGGGGTTATGCATGTCACTAGTGGAATGGTTGATTTGAAAGGAGTGGCTCTAGAGGGCCTAGAAACCCTTATGGTGTCAACGAATATCTAGACCGTCATATCTGCAAAATGTCAGATCTTGACCATTCTTCAAAAGTTTTCGAGCATTGTCCAAAAGTGTGGATAGAGGCAAGTGCCACCGCCAATCGATTTTAAGAATGGAAATTTATTTTAAAATGTAGAAACCTTGGTGAATCTTACTAATCCTTCATATGCCAACTATAAAATGTTTGGAGATATTTTTGTAAAAATATTCAAATTTCTAAGGATTTTATAAAGTTTGTATAAATGTTTGGTGATTTTTAAGGTAAAATAATTTTATCCTATAGAATTTGGGCAAATCGCTTTTAGAAAAGAAAATATTGTTTTGGGAAAAACCATGGAAAATTAGCCCATGAGCGAAATTTATCCCCTAAAATCATCCCTATAATAATAAAATTGGGGTAAAAATGATAGCCATTTGTCAGTGGATGGGTTAGATGAAATATCAACCATAGATCCTTGTGGGTCCCATCCATTCACTATGGGAGAGATAACAAAAATGGATGTTACCTAGCGTGCAAGCTGGGGGATGCCGATACATTCAAAATAATTGAAGGTCAAACTCAAAAGCCGTCAGATTTGGGAAGGGTCCGATGGGTAGGTCATCATCAGAGAATTCAAGGTTGAATGTGGTGCTCCTCAGGAGTGAAGTCTGGACGACGAAGAAGGGCTTGAGAGGTTAGAAACCCCAAAGTGATGAGTTAGGCCAAAATCACTTGGCTCCATGTCAGTACCACATTGTATGAAATGAGTGGCAGGGAGCCACGTGGATATCACATGGTAGTGAGGTGGATTTAGATAATGTGTTGGAACCCAAAGTTTTGGGTCCAATTTTGCATGCACGCACAAAAAAAAGTTGTGCACGATCATCCAGTATTTTTTCGAGCGCCTAAGGAAATGCATGAAATAATACCATAGTGCGCGCATTAGACTGGGTTTTGTTAAGAAACATGCCAAATATAAAGGCATTTAGTGGTGCGCCAGTGTGAATTTTTTCAGTTGAGTGCATCGATCCAAGTTTTGTTAGTTGCACCCAAAACCAAGAAGATTCCTATCGGAAGCAAGAAAGGAATCATCAAGATATCTCCAAGAATGATTATTGCCATGAATGGAAGAAGACATGGGGTGGCCAGAAGATGAGTTGGTCGGGTAGCTAAGATTACCCCTAATGCAAAGAACCTACATGGAGCCTTAGTAGGTAACAGAAGCGTGTGAGGTTGTTAGATCAGACAAGTGAGTGGAGTAGAATGATGAAGGGAAATGCTCCCCAACAGAAAGAGATATAAAATAAATATTTCAAATCAGAAAGCAGTATGGTTAATTTTTGAATACATTAGTCCCATAGTTCAAAATTAGCCTATTGTAATCCTGTGTTGAATTGAGAAGTCTCATGTGTCTTATATCTGTCTAAATCTTAAATCTTAGCACAAGGCACATCCTGTTGTATTACTACTATTTATATAGTAATGACATTAAGTCTTATGGTTTTTCAACTCAATTATTCAACACAATGTATATCTCTAATATGATGGAATACGTCCAATAATAAACATATGGCAGTTTTGTTCTATCCTGTGTTTGTTATGAATAAGTAACATATGCATGTGTATTTTTTTAATTCTTAGTCCTTGATATATTATTATATATGATTTGCATGGATTCCATTTGTAGTATTGTTAGTTATGTTTGATTCTCCATCCCCAACACAAGACCTTATGGTCTCTGTGATCCTCTTTGCATCTCAGGTGAGACCTTCCTTAACCTTGACCGAGGATTGATATGTTAGTGCTTAGGGGTTTTTGTTGGACACATTCTGGATGAACCCTGGGTCTCAAAAACCCAACTATTAAGAAGGTTAGTGCGTGTGCAAGTGTGTACTGAAAAAATGACATTGCCTTATGCCAAAAAATGGTTCCATTGTCGACACCTGAATTCTTGTTGATATTGATGGAGGAAAAGAGAAATATTGTGGCATTCGTCTAAAGAGGAGATTCAAGAATGGATAGAAGCGAAGGAGGACGTGCTTTCTCTGCGAGATATGAAATGATTGTGAGTGAACACAGAAGAATGGAAATGTATATATCTTTACTCTGATCTACATGATCTATTTTTCAAAGAATTTCCATGTTTTCTGCATGAATGGTTAAAAATAAAATCATAAGTTAATTCAATGGTGTTACCATCAGAGCCAATAGTATGGGATCAAGCCAAGCTTGATATTCTAAAGGAATTGGATAACAAGTGGAATCGGGCCATTGATTTCTATTTTCCTAAGTAAAGGAAGGATACATTGTTGAGTTTATTATAGGATATAGAGATTCTTTCAGTGAGGTTGAAAGAAATTTTTAAGAAGGTCCAAGAAAGTGGATGTTAGAAGAGATACCCCTTTGGATGAAAATTTTGTTCATAGAAAAAATAATGATGTGCATGGAGCCTGATAGGATGGCTGAGTAAACCCCCTAACACTGGGCGGGTTTCTATAAAAGGTGGGGGGAAAATAACCAGAGTATGGATCCAGTGAGGGGGATCCAAGAAGTTGTTGAAATGAGGTGAGGACTGGAATGGATACACAAGAGAAGAGGAGAAAAATAGTCGAAATATACACAAGAAGAGTTGAGCCAAGGAATAAATTTGAGTGGAAGAATGGAGAAGAGTTAGATGAGGGTGAGAATGAAGAGGAAGCTCACACTAGGTAGTGGTGTGGGAGAGGATGTTGTGCCATAGTGGAGCACAAACTAGGACAGGCCTGCGAAGAGGCTTGGAATCAAATATACTAGTAGTGGCAGCAGTGGTAGTGAGGGCCTAGGTGACAAAGTTGTAAATGTATTGAACCTACACCGAATAGATCTAGCTAAAACATAATACACACATTTTCAGAGAGAATTGGAGAAAGAATGAAATAATTCTCATTAACCGTTGTGAATAATGAATAATTTACACATGATATAATCTATATAAATCAATGAGTGTGCACTAGAGGAGAACCAATGCACCATAATGGTGGTCTAGAGTGATCTAGACACACACCAATAGTTACGGGAGTGAACTTCCACCTAGTCTAGTCTCTCAGGCAGTTACGGGAGTGAACTACTACCTAGTTGAGTTAACTAGTCAACTAGTCTTCAGTTAACTGACTAAACAAAGAGTAGTAAGGAGTTAACTCAGGGAATCAAGGGTAATGTGATAGTATGGTGATGATACCAAGGCAAGGTCAAATTAGCATGGTGATGATCCCAATGTTGCATGGTGATAAAACCAATGCAACATCTAAACTCAACTCGACTAGTCAAACTGAAGTGTCAACTAAAAGAGATTATTCTCCAGGTGGAATATTCTCCCCTAAAATATAGGAGACTGGATAATGACTAATTATGACTAATAAACAAGGAAAAACCTTAGGAAAAATAAATCCTAGGTGTGTGTGAAATAACTCCAACACCCCCCTTGAACATCACTACGGTGAAAATAAAGAATGGGTAACAACGAGGCCATGTTAGGTACCCAAATACAAAAGATACACTGAAAATAAAGTGAGGAAAGAGGGAAAAAATCATGGGAAACCCCCCCATCAAGGTACAATGTATGTAAAAATAAGAACTACAATTGCTAGGAAACTGTGTCCTTCACTCCAAGATGACTTCGCAGAGAATGGAACTTCTGCTCAATGAAGGTCTTTGTAAAGATGTCTGTTGTTTGTTCTACTGAAGCACATGAATGTAAGTCTATGATCCCCTCATGTACTAAGTCCTAGATGTAGTGCATGTGGATCTCGATGTGCTTCGTCCGCTGTCTCTGAACTGGATCTCTGCAGAACTTCAGAGTTCTCTAGTTGTCACACTAGATGACGATCGACCGATGAAACTGAATGCCCAACTCAGTGAGAAAATGTTGTAGCCACATATCCTGAATGGTTATGTTAACTACCCCTCTATATGCTGCCTCGGCTGAAGATAGAGAAATGACAACTTGCTTCTTGCTTGACCAACAGATAGGCCTGCAACCAAGATTGAGTGAGTGACTAGATGTGGACTTACGATCAGTGCTATCGCCAACCCAATCAGAATCAATAAACCCGATGAGATCTAATGTAGAGTCTGTTGCATAATAAATCCCAAAGGTGATGGGTCCCTGTATGTATCAAAGGATACACTTTGCAGCCTTCCAATGTAGCTCATGTGGCTCCTAGATGAACATGGAAACTGCACCAACTACATAGGATAGGTTTGGTCTTGAGTGTGTGAGATACAACAAGCTCCCCACTATATGTCTTTACAATGTGCTGTCAACCAATGGAGTCTCCTTGCCATCCTCAAGTTTGACTTTTGATAGGAAAGGAGTCGGAGCAGATTTGCAGTTTGTCATGTGAAATCTCTCAAGTAGATCTCATGCATACTTGGCCTGAGATAGTTTGATGTCTGATGCATCCTGAATTATTTCAAGTCCAAGGAACAAGGGTAGCGAATCCATGTCTGTCATCAAAAACCTGTCATGTAGAATCCTGTTGACTGCAAAAATCATTGAATTCGAGCAACCGGTGATCAAAAAATCATCAACATACAAAACTAAAAGTAGAAGTGAATCAGCCGTCCTAAGCATGTAGACATTTGGGTCTAATTTACAATGTACAAAGTTCTGTGACAATAGGTAGGACTCAATCTTGGCATACCATTCCCTTGGATCCTGTTTGAGGCCATAAAGGGAATTCTTCAGTTGACAAACCAAAGATGAGTCCTGCATAAATCCCTGGGGCTGCTCCATATAGATCTCCTCAAAGAGATCTCTGTGAATAAATGCATTCTTCACATATAGATCTCCTCAGAGATATCATCATGAAGAAATGCATTCTTCACGTCCATCTGATGGACTTCCAATCCTTTGGATCCTGCAATGGAAAGTGCCAATCGTATGGAATCCATCTTCGTTACTGGAGCAAAGGTCTCATCATAGTCAATACCATGAACCTTCTAAAAGACTTTGGCAACAAGCTTGTATTTGTATCTGCTAATTTGTCCATTCATTGTGCTCTTGGTCTTGTAGACCCATCTGCATCTGACAAGTTTCCTCCCAGAAGGAAGGGGAACCAGATCCCAAGTCTGGTTCTAGAGGAGGAATTTGTACTCCTCCTGCATGGCGGATTCCCAAAAGGGATTTCCAATAGCCTCACCATAAGATTGTGGATGTGAAGACTGAACCAAGAAAATATGCATGGAGGGAAATGGTTCAGTGGAAGTGAGTGAAACATGAGGCTCCTCGAAATCAGATCGATTCCACCTAGTATCAGCTGGATCACCAACGATATCCCCTGCATCCTGAAGAGTATTCTGTTCTCACTTAGGCTTCTTCTCTGGCTCTACAACCACATCTAGATGCTTTGACTCTACATATGATTGTACCGACTCTGAATAGGAATCATCTGATTCCTCTAAATTAGCACTCTCATTTGAAGAAGAGTCAACATGTGCATTCTCATCATCTCAGACAGGTGGAAGAATGAAGGTGTCTGCATGCAGCTGTTGAGGTACATGCGAGACACTTTCCTCAAATTGGACACTTCGCTCAATGATGAGCCTGTCCAAGGAAAGGTCAATAAGTCTATATCCCTTCACACTGTCGGGGTATCCAACAAAAATACACTCAGTTCTTTGTGGATCAAGTGCCTTCCTCTTTTCAGAGGGAATCTGGGCCCATGCACATGAACCCAAAATGTGAAAGTGGGTCACTTCCGGTTTGAGGCCTCTCCAAGCCTCATAGGGGGTCTTATCCTTGATAGATCTATGGGGAGATCTGTTTTGGATGTATGTTGCGCAATTAAGTTCTTCGACCCATAGTCTCTATGGTAGTGACTTTGCATGCAACATGCAAGATGCCATCTCTTTTAAAGATTTGTTTTTCTGCTCAATAACTCCATTTTGTTGCGGAGTATAGGGAACTGTGTGTTGCAACTGGATCCTCGCCTCATGGAAAAGATCATGGATATCATGATTTACATACTCTCCTCAATTATCAGTTTGGAGGACCTTGATCTTCTTTTCAGTCTATGTCTCAACCAGGGCTTTGAAATCTTTGAGGTGTTGAAAGACCTAAGATTTTTTCCTGAGAAGGTAGATTCATGTAAAACGTGAGAAATCATCAACAAAAATGAGAAAAAACCTCTCTTTTCTTATCGATGGATGCATAAAAGGACCCATAAGGTCATTGTGGATCAGATCTAAAGGTGCAGAGTCTCTCTGAGACTTTCACTTGTCGAATTTCTCTTGAGGGTGTTTCCCGAGAACACATCCCTTGGAGAAATGGATGTCTGGTAGACCATCAACCAATCTTTGTTTGCTATGCTGTTGCATGTATCTGAAATTCAAATGTCCAAATATTTCATGCCATATCCTACTACTTTCATCTGCATGAGTAGGCAGTAAAGCAGAATCAGGTTCAATGAATTCATAAAATGTATACAATCTAGACTGATGATTTACCTTACCAGTAGAAAACCCGGAGTTGGTTTGCATGTCGTATATTTCCACGGAATTTGGTGTGAATATGAATTTCTTTCTGGTGCTAGAATTCGTCATCTGATACACTGAGATAAGGTTGACAGAAAGTTTGTGAACATGCAACACGTTCTCGAAGCTTCCATTGGTGAGTTCAATCCTTCCTTTACCGATGACTTTGACAAAAGAGTTGTCCCCCATCAGAATAGGAGGACGTTTGCATGCATCCAAAGAATAATATACTTCTTTTGAGGCAACCATGTGATGTGATACTCCTGAATCTACGATCCAAGCATCAGGAGAGGATTTGATGGCAATCAAGGCATGGATATAATTTCCTTTCTTGGAATACATATCTTCTGGCTTCTTCTTCTTAGCATCCTCAAGGATGCGATCTCCAAGGTTTTTTTGATGAAGTATTTGAGACATTAGATCTATTTTCTTTTTCATGCATGCAGATTTTGGATGGAATCCTTTGTGATAGTACGAGCATTTCTCCCCTTTTCCCCTTTGGATCCATAGGCATCGGTAAAGGGTTTTGTGTACCCTTCCTTCTTCGGATGTGCATGATATTTCCATTTATCTTTATCTTTAGATTTCTGATATTTTTGGCTTCCATCATGCACAATGAATGCATGTGCCCTTGGGCCTTTGATTGTGCCCATGTTGATGAGCTTGGTTTTCTCTTGTGTCAAGGATTCGATAAAGTCCTCAAGAGAAGGCATCTTCCAGGTGGCTCTAGAGGCGAATCTGACATAATGGAATGTGGATATGAATATAGATAATTTAGGACCAAGTATGGAGAGAATGGTGAGAACCATTTGTTTCTCCTCCTTCGATTTATCAACCCCGCAACCTTTGCGTTGTGACAATAAATCTTTGAATTTTGTAAAGAAATCTTGGATATTTTCAAATATTTTTGGATCCAATGTGAGCAACTCCACCTCCAGCATGTGTCCCCTCATCTCATCCTATTTTCCAAATATCCCTTCCAAGGTGGTCCAGGATTCATTGGGAGTCTTACAGGAAGATATGTGAAAAAGGAGATCAAGAGAAATAAGACTGCAAATTGTTTCGAGTGCCTCATCCATGCGATTCAAGTACTTGGATTTTTCTATGGATGATGTCAGTTCTGTATCTATATTCAAGGTTAAC